>CM067375.1:53509984-53752484 GCA_034401795.1 Chaetoderma sp. LZ-2023a
GACAGACAGACAGACCCGACCGCAATACACCCTTTACCTGTATACCGGGCGAGCGTAATCACCAAGAAACTCGTTTTGTTAGATATGCTACTGGGGGGAATTTTAGAGTAGTCTACCCTGCTTTTGTTGATTGGCTCACGATTGATTGATAGACGGACCAAATCGAGTGAGCATGCCATAATTAATTATGACGTCATCCTACAGGTCACTTAGTTGATTATCACGTCATATGACGTCATATGATTGATGGATAAATTGGAAAGGTGAATTGCATGAATTTAATCTGTCGTTCAAGTGTATGACGTCATAATGAATTACGCCAAATGTAAGTTGACATCCCAATCACAATGCGTAATAAATGCCGTAACTAAGTCTGTCACGAACGTTTAAGACGACAGCCAGCTGTACGAATTGTATGTCTGCTTTCTATTAAACTTTCGTTTGAATATTTTGAAACTTATTTGACTGGTCGCTGTTGCAACAGCACCCAGTCAAATTAGTTTCAAAATATTCAACAGCCTACCTGTATAGTTAGCTACCTTGATTTTGGGATTCTTGGAATTCACCTTTCCAGAGTATCCATCCATTGTCTGACTTCGTATGACGTCATAATAAACTCAGCGCGTGTATGATGACGTCACAATCATTACGCCGCAAAGGGTTCCATATAGACCGTCACCAAATCTCAAACAGTCCGACACGTTGTATGAATTGTATGTATTTGTAATTCTTTGCTATGTAATAAACACGCTGTTGCACGCTTAGGCAGCAACAGCACCCAGTCATATTAGTTTCAAAATATTCAACAGCTTACCTGTGTAGTTTTTTGGAAATTG
Source organism: Chaetoderma sp. LZ-2023a (assembly GCA_034401795.1). Taxonomy (NCBI): domain Eukaryota; kingdom Metazoa; phylum Mollusca; class Caudofoveata; order Chaetodermatida; family Chaetodermatidae; genus Chaetoderma; species Chaetoderma sp. LZ-2023a. The sequence goes on from CM067375.1 coordinate 53,510,821, forward strand.
ATAGTCAGGGTTTTCAGAGATAGATCGATCCCAACAGGAGTGATGTGTGGGTGGAGCTTAGCTAGAGATGGGCGGGGCATAGCTAAAAATGGAACGGTCCATTCAAAGTTCGATCGACAGCAACACGGACAAAGCATGAGCGGAGTTTAGCTAGAAATGGCTTCCTGTTGGATTACTGGGATAGACGATGCACGTTTCGATTACTTAATCAAAAGTTAATGAGTGAGACTCACACACGCACGCACGCACGCACGCACGCACGCACGCACGCACGCACGCACGCACGCACGCACGCACGCACGCACGCACAATCCCATCTGTTGCTTAACCAATCAGCTATAAGTAGGCCTATAGTAGGTGTATTGTCCACACATCAAGTGAAGGACAATATAACAGGTAGTGCGCTTACATCGAATTCAACGAGACAAATATGCCTATAGGTTATCTGCTTTAAAGTCTTGAACATTGATAAACAGTTTTGACAAAAATTCTGAACTATGAATTTCGAAAATTGAGTGGCATCTATTGATAAACAATGTTTGATATTATGGAATTAATTGCGAATTTCATCTCGGACAAACTGTAGATTAAAGTAACCGTTAACTAGTTCACTGTTGTAGTTCGGCACGACTGTTCAAATATGACCCTACGGATTAGGTTTACTGCATGACAATGGAGAACTCCAGTTTTAGCTATGTCACGGCCAACTTTAGCTAAGCTCCACCCACACTTCACCCGTGTTGGGGTCGTCGATCACTGAACTATCAATTTCCAAATTATACATATCTATCGCTTCGTCATATGGTGCTGATAATTCTCAAATACCCTATTATAATAACCCTTAAACGCTTACATACCAAACAGACACATTCTTTAAGATGTAGGTAATATTCTGCTGAAGATTTCGAAATTAAATTGACTCGAAGTTCTTGCTGCATCTGGTAGAGCGCATGCCAAATTGGATTCAAATTATTTAACAACCTGTTTCTATAGCTACCTTGAAATTAAGACTGTGGGGGTAATTCAGGGTTGAAAGGGTTATGGCCCTTGACAGATCAATTGAGGATTCCAGTTTATCCATCAATCATATGATATGATAATCAACTAGGTGACGTGTAGGCTGACGTCATAATCAATTATGTCATGAATGGTGTAGATAAGTTCGTCACGAACGCATAATTAATGAGGGACTAAGCGTTGTACGGATTGTATGTGTTTACTATTTAATAAACATGCTGTTGACTATTTTGAAATTAATTTAACTTGGCGCTGTTGCGACCATAGGTAGCAACAGCACTCAGTCAAATTAGTTTCAAAATATTCAACAACTTACCTGTATAGTTTTCTGGAAATTAGGATATATAGAGAGCAGGTATCGATTTATCTCAACACGGGCAAAGCTTGTGTAGAGCTTACCTAGAGATCGGCGCGGTGTAGCTCCAACGGGACTACTCCATTGTCATAGCAGGTGCTTACAATTTCCATTGCTTGTAGCATTCTCTTTGACTACAAATGAGAGCATAGATTTCATAGGGCTAACTGTAATGTATGTTATTATATCACTATGCCTATGTCCGTGTTATTATGGGAGATAAAGCTTTGAGAGAGACCTTTGTCTACAATGATTGCAAATAGCATTGAGCAAATTTGGGATAAAAAGCGATATATCTATAAATATGGGAAATTGTCTACAAATCCGTAATCAAATGTCAGAAAAAGCTTCTGAAGAGAGTAAGTATGGAAGTAGTAGTAGTAGTAGTAGTAGTAGTAGTAGTAGTAGTAGTAGTAGTAGTAGTAGTAGTAGTAGTAGCAGCAGCAGCAGTAGCAGTAGTAGCAGCAGCAGCAGCAGCCGCAGCAGTAGTAGTAGTAGTAGTAGCAGCAGCAGTAGTAGTAGTAATTTTTTTCTAAAGTAAAAACGCACCAGTACATGATTTCTGCATTTCCTTAAATTAGTTTTTGAAACAGTTCGCTTATTGTAAATACGTGGGAAAGGAATTACTTGTTGCTTCACTGATACACACGGATCGATATTCAAGCGGAATTGTGCTTTCTACAAGTATAATCCAGAAGCCTTCTATTAATTTTCTGAAATTCGTATCTGCTTCTTTAGGTTCTGAATCTGGAATTCTTTTCTATTGGAATAATGGACCTTTCCAGAGTAATGACGTCATAATCATCTAAGCGGTGTGTAGGATGACGTCATAATTATTACGTCATAAACTATTCTATAAATGATTCTTCATATTTTAAGGCCATATGTTAGTTCGATATATCGTGATACGTTCACCAATGTATATCGTGATACGTTCAACAATGCCGTTTTGAAATTCAAGATGGCGGTCAGAGTCTTCTCTTGGCCTGCAAATGGACTTTCCTCAAGACCATTGTAGCGACTGGTTTTGGCCGACTTCGTCGTGAAAAGGTTAGAGAGTGTTGATCATGTTTCGTTTAGAATAGTTTGGGATTTAGTCATGCAGTCCTTTGAAAATATGAGGTGGGTTAGGGCAATCATAAGGTACCCATAATCCTAACCATAACTCATGGATTTCTTGTGAAGTATATAATTATAACTTATATGTTTGCAGGTGTACGGCTATTAAAGGTGCATATTCACAGCAAAATTACTGAAAATAAAACTGTTTAAATTATATACTTTTAGAGGCTTAAAATGTGAGCCTATATGTAATGAAACGAAATAAATCTTAACATATGATGATTTCTTTCCATAAAAATTAATATAATTTTTTAAGTTGCGAAATTGAAATAGAGGCACGAGCCTCTATCTCAATTTCGCAACTTAAAAAATTATATTAATTTATATGGAATGAAATCATCATATGTTAAGATCTATTTCGTTTCATTACATATAGACACATAATTTAAGCCTCTAAAAGAACAATTTTAACAATTATATTTTCAAGCATTCTGGTGTGAATATGCACCTTTAATGAAACCCCAGTTGCAGTGAGGTAACACAGGATAAAGAAAATGGAAGCACTAAATAACCGGAATATAACGGATAACAACTCACGGATTGTTGATCTCCCCCTGATGTTCAAGAACATTCCCAGCTTCATCTATCGAGAATTAGCCACTGCCTACAATCTAACCGGCGTTGTCTTCAACACGATTCTAATCATTTACTTCATAAAATCACGCAAGTACAGATCACCTACCTTTATGCTACTAACCAGTTTGGCTTTCATGGACGTTATATCTTGCTTTTCCGCTGCATCATGGGCCGCCCTTCTCTTCCCAACAATGCCATATCCAGAAGTTGGTAAAGGGTGTCACGTTTTAGTATTCCTGGGAGTCTTTTGCGTATTCGCTAGTGAATACCATCTCGTGTTCTTCGCTGCACTCCGCTTTTACCAACTGGCATTTCCACTGAGAGCGAAAGCAAAAATAACCAGCAAATTTGTCCTGAAAGGCTGTTTCGTTATTGGGATATTGGTGTTTTTTTATGTATTACCTTTGGCTTCAATGTATCACACAAAATCTGCTATAATGGATGGTGAGTCGGTGACTATTTGTTCCTCTCGTGGTAATAGATACGCCTACGATTTATCATTTCTAATTCTGAACACTGTTATTCCAAGCGTGGCTATTGTGCTGCTTCACATTGCCAAGTACATAGCAGTGTGGAGGTCAAGGTCATCAGTTCTATCTGACCAGCAACGCATACAAAATACAGATGCACGTGCGGTCACGATTATCATCATCCTGTTCTTCATCGCCTGGTTGCCTGAATATATCTACATTAACGTACAACATGGGAGGATTAAAAATTACAACAAAATGAGAGACAGTGTGCATTTGGTCTTAATGTATGTTATTTTCAGTAATTCCACATTAAATCCGTTAGTGTATTGTTTCGCCGCAAAGACCGTGCGAGACGATGTGCTTAAGTTGCTCTGTCCTACGCGATACAAAGACAAGAAGATGACGAAATCTAAGTAACACGTTCAAACTGAGGACATTTGGAGGCGCTATTTGGAGGCATAATTTGGATGCATTTGAACATATATAGAGATAAGTTGGACAAGAACCAGCTGCTGCTGTAGACGAGGTTCCTTTCGTTCAGGCTCTAAGGCATGTACACCTTACAAATGCCAATATTGATATGCTTTTAAGACTTGGGTTATCTACTTGGGTATTCTCGCTAAGATTGTCATTATAATACTAATCCTATCATTTCAGTTGTCTAACAGATCGTGTTGTATATTTTATCAATGAATAAATTTAGTGTATCAGTAATTATTATTATTATTATTATTATTATTATTATTATTATTATTATTATTATTATTATTATTATTATTATTATTATCGGGCTTTTCAATTTTCCGGACAGGGTTATACTGTAATCTTATTTATCACAGCAGCTACCTAGTGACGTAATTCTTTATGATGTCAGATAGTTGAGTGACAGATCGGATCCCTCCATAAATGGAAGTTACGTTAGATCAGTCGGTTTGATCTTGGGTAAAAAAAAATGCACGGCAAGCTTTAACTACAATATGCTATCTATATATTATATCACCTGCTCGATTTACTTAGTTGCTGTCATGCAGTCCGACTCCCAAGAGGGCAAACATAACCTTAGTGGCACATTTCAATTTTACCTTGATGTGTTTTGTATAGATATTCCCATCCACATCAGTTCCTTGTAAGATACCTACGCGGGTTGCGGTATTAACTACCTTGTGTCAAATTGTGTTTTATAATGGTAAAACAGGCCAATACTTCCTCTGGAGTTGTCTTGAGGACTGTCTATTTGCACACTAAGAGACGACTATTTTTGAAAATTAACCACTGGAATGACTGGCTCGGTTACCGAGCCAGTCATTCCAGTGATAAATTTTCAAAAATATTCTTCTCTTGGCCTGCCAATGGACACTGACTAAACACAAATTTAAATTTCTTTACCATTAACCATTTAACCGTCAAGCCGTTAAAAAAACTCCTCTTAAAACGATTTCATGGCCAGCAAATGGTCGGTCATTCACTGAGCGAAAATTTCAATTTTCAATTTTTTCAATTTGCTTGAAATCTCTTGACAAAATAAAGGCTTAATTGATAAAAGTCGTCTTTTGAGCGCTTTGAGGGGCGGTTGACACACTATAGGGATTAACAAACTGGATGAGCTTCCTGTTAACGTGGAGAAATTGAGCATCTATATTGGTACAGAAATTGATGAAATGGATTGCATGCATCTTCTCCTCGTTTCCCTTGATACAGTTACAACCAAGTGATCGTCAAAATCTGCACTAGGTGAACTGCCAGCGATGCCATCTGGACAGACTATTGCTGTCAAGCACTTTGTCCTTATAGTTGCTCCTATGTGTTTGTCTGTTACAACAAATAAGGTATATAAGCCTTGAAACAGTGGGGTGCAATTGTACTTCCTTGGATGTTCCCGTGATGGAGTATGATCTCATATGACAGAAGTCTTTGCAATTGAGCTTTGCTACGGAAACCAGTGTACCAGTCGACTATCAAGCGTAGCATTTTATCTGGAAGGTTCATCAGTTTCAGCTTCCTAATGCTAATTGCAATCAAAGGCTGTTCAGTATCAAAGAAAACAACAGTAAGGTCCTCTTTGTTGTATGCATATTCATGGATCACCCCAAAGGGTAGAAGAGAAGCGAATACTGGATCCACCTTCTCCTTTAAGCCTCTTTGGAGAGAGTGCTGATTTACCTAAATAATATGTCTTGGCAGTAACTTTCCAAGGAAGCTGGTGGTTATAATGCCTCTGTAGTTGGCTATTTCTCCATCGATCAATACTTACCATTGCTTTACTTATTGATAACAACCACTTCAGAGGTTCTGCCTTAAGACTTTAGACTTCTACACGAACTCATACAGCTTCCTGGAACCGAGTACCCGCCAAACAGCCGGGTGCCGGTTACTATGAACTGCCACCTTTGTTTGCATGATCAAGCAAGAGTGACGCCATTTTGAATTGATTAAATTTTCTAAGTTTTACTTGTTTTAATCTGTGATAGTCTGTGCCCTAGATCTTCGCTATTCGCCTATTATCGGATTACTATGGATAACGCATCAGGTCGTATATCACCTTAGAAGTATCTAGCTTTAGTGGAGAATTAGTGTCTCCTATTTCCGTTGGTAGCAATGCTTCATTTCAAAACTAAAATAAGGCGTATGAGAACGCGAAAATGTCTGGTAAGATTGCCTCATTAAACCCAATTGGCGATCAAGTGGTGTGAAACTTTTTTTGTGGGTTCTTCCACAACGAAATTCACGGTTTAACACTGAATCGCCAGTTATGCCGTGTGCCGTGGCTATTTCTGGTTTCGTGTTCGTTAACACCCTTTTACCACCAGATTATTTCATCATGAATTGTCACGCGCCTCATTCGTTATTTCGCTGCGCTTCCGTAGTTAAGCAGTATTTTAATGAATTTAGTCATGTTTTTGCGGTAATTTCCATTCTAGAAACTTGATTAGATGTTTTGTGACCACTGCGGCTCGGCTCTATCGTGATATACCAGAGGTGTTGGTGTAAATTCATTTTACGTATCTGTCTTATGTCTGGTTTCGTGTTCAGCCAGCTTGGCTGCTTGACTATTATTTGTTTCAGAGTTGATTGTTTAAATTATCTTAGATTAATATTCGAATGGCGTGGATCTTTCTGGGTGTATCTTCTCGCGTTAGCGTTCTTTCACCTCTTTTAGCGACGCGTACTTGTTGCGTTAACGTCCTTGGAATGCTGGAAGGGATGAAATTTATTAACTTTGTTTATCAAGTTATTTTGAAAGTTATATATCCTGCTTCCATTTATGTTTGACTCGCCTGCTTATTGTATCCTTATACTTACCTCACAGGCCAAGCCCGCTTCACCATGTGGAGGGGTGTGTGGTGGGGTGGGGTGGAGGCGAGCGGGTCATGAGCGCCCCCCAAAGCCACCCCACTCCGTTGCCGATCTTATATCGTGAGTGGAAGGCTTATGCGGTTCGCCAAGGCCTGACAAGGGGTGACGTCAGACAGTCTGGTCCTGGAATGGATCGCCCAGGATTACATATGAGAGTGGTGGGATTACCCACCACAAAATCTGTCGTTAGCACCAATCTGGACACCCGTATCAAGGAGCCAGACAAATTATAAGCCATTCAAAACTAAGTGTCAGGCTTGCTTCTGAAGGGAGCAATAGAGCCAGCAAACGAGAACACTCCAGGCTTCTATTCAAACATGTTCCCTGTCCCCAAAAGCACTGGGGCGGGTGGTGGTGGGGTGGGTTGGTGGGGTGGGGTGGGGTGGTGGGTCTTGGGGGAGTGAGGTGGAGACCCGTACTCAATCTCAGACCATTGAATTGGTTCACCCATACACCTCGTTTCCAGATGGAAACACCGAGGTCATGTGTGTTTCGATCGATCTGAACGATGCATACTTCCACATTCTGATGGGGGAAAGCTGACACAGGTATCTACGATTCGCATTCCAGAATTGCGTCTGGAACTTTATAGTACTTCCTTTCGGCCTGTCGACAGCTCCGAGGATTTTCACAAGAGTGGTCCCAGCGGTGACAGCATTTCTCAGGAAAGAAAATGTGGCACTTCACATCTGCATATACGACTGGCTTATCAAGGCGGACACGCCAGCCCGGTTAGAGATGGATACCTTTCTGACTCTGAAGTTGCTTTCAGTGCTGGGGTGGATAGTCAACAAGGAGAAATCCGAGTTGGCACCAACTCAACATTTCGTCTATTTGGGGATGCGATTCGATCTTGAGAAGGGCATGGTATATCCATCGGAGTCCACGCTGGATTCTCTGAAAGCCAGTCTCAAGAGCTTTTTAGGTGAGGAGGTTTCTTCAGATGCTGGGCATGATGGTCTCCATGGAGCAGGTTATCCTGTACGCTGCTCTAATGCGAAAACATATCCAGTTGTATCTGATGTCTCCCTGGAAACAGTAGACAGAACTTCTATCCAAGCTGCTACCGGTTTTGGAGCCGATGATTTCACATCTAGCATGGTGGAAGGAGCATCGGAATCTCCTAATTGTAGCTTCGCTTCACCTACCCCACCCAGCTGTCCCTGTACACAGATGCATCGATGGAGGGAGGGGGCCTGTTAGGAGAACACCAGGTCTCGGGCACATGGACTCTTCAACAGAATCAGCTGCATATCAATCTGTTAGAGATGATGGCAGTGAAACTGCCACTGGAGAAATTTCTTTCAGAAGTCAAGGGCAAGGTGATATTGATACGGTCAGACAATTTGACAGTAGTATCATACATAAATCTCAAAACTTTGTATAAACTTGATTAAATGGTGCAGCGATTACTCGGTTGTTTTGAAAGCAGCTCACATTCCTGGCTGATTGAACATTCTGGCGGACACTTTGCTTCGCAGACAGCAATTTCATTTGGTCACCACTCGTCACACTTTGCCAACAAAATGGTCTCTCAACCCTCCGGTTCTACAAAGGATCTTCGAGCATTGTGGCAAATCCAATGTGGGCCTGTTCGCCACAGGGTAAAATGGTAAAATCATGACTTAGGTCTTGCTGATTCCAGATCCAAATGCTCTCGATACAGACGCTCTATTGCTAAGCAGGATAGGGATGCACGCCTCCCACCATCCTTCCTCCGAAGGTGTTAAGGAAGATCCGGGAATAACCATGTCTAGTCCTGCTGATAGTGCCATATTGGCCCAGCAGGACGTGGTTTACGGACCTTCTAAAGCTGTTGGTGGGCAATCCAGTGCAGCTGCCCGAAATTCCGAACATACTCTCTCAGGGCAAAGGCTGCTTCCCACACGAGCGTCCCGAAACGTGCAAATTGACTGCCTGGAAGTTATCAAACAACGGAAGGCTTTTCTCAACAAGCTGCGATTTTCATCAGAGCTGTGAGAAGGAGGTCAACCTTCAAGTCATATAACAACAAGGTTAACAAATTTGCAGAATAGTGTAAAGGAAAGGATTACGACCGCTTTCAGGCAACTATTCAGCAAATAGCAGACACTTTCTCTGTGACCTGTTCCATTCTGGTTTAGTGCCCGTTATGGTTGCTTGATACAAGTCAGCTTTGGCGTCAGTTATCCGTTGTTTATACAACAGGGTTAGTCCAGCGGTGGCCCAGTTAAGCACGATGGTGAAGGGAAAGAGCAATCTCCGACCGAGACAACCGGTAGTCATTCCAGTCTGGAGGCTATCTTTGGTGCTTAATGTGCTAACCAAGCATCCGTTCAAACCACTGGTTTCGGTTAGTCTAAAGCATTTGACTCTGAAGGCGGTCTTTCTGCTGTCAGCTTCCTCAGCTCGAAGGCGTAGTGAGATCCATGCGCATTGAGCAGAGAGGGGCCTATTCATTGCCTCTGCTCTGTGATTGCTCCCGAGAGAATTCCTTTTGAAGAATCAATTTTTTAAATATCCCAGCAAACCGATCTTTTTGCCGAAGTTAACCCTGTTTGATCTGTGCCTGGTGCCAGGTCTGTGTTTTGACTGAATACCAAAAGCGAACTGATGCTTTATGGTCAGATGATAAGCATATATGGATCTGCCATAAAAAGCCTATTGCACAGCATCCATTGATACTATATTACGCTGGGAAGTCGAGTGCATTCAGACTACCTACAACCTCATGAACGGGTACAAGGTGCAATGTGCCATGGCTCATGCCGTCAGAGGACTAGACACCTCTACAGACCTATACAATGGTGTCTCATGAGAGGACATCATGGTCGTTGCACAATGGCACTGTGAGTCCACATTCACAGACTACTATATTAGAGATATGTCAGACTCAGCTAATCCAATCGCTTTAGCAGGTAATCCAAAGCTATTTAGACCACATTGTTCTTTCTCCAATTAGTAGCATTATTGTTTTGAAAATGAAAGACGTTACAGGCATGGTCGGCGAGAGGTGTTCAAACAAGCAGGTCATGAGGGCCAAGATGGCGATTGATACACGGAGGCTGGCGATGCGTAATTTCCTCTGGCTTATTCTCTGCAAACAAGTGGCAGTTCATAGTAATGGTTACCCAAGTGTTGGGCGGGTACCCGGTTCTTGATTTCCTTCAGGCTTTCTTCCACAACAAAGTGTGAGGCAGTACTGAAGTTTGTATCAGATGTAGGACTGGCTAAATCTAGGATGTGGCTCTGCCAGCCCAGCAGCTGTTCTTTTCTACTATAATAGCTAGTGCCCCTATATTCTAACAGTGCGTTATTGTTTGCTTGGCTACTGCGTTGCCATCTCACCCATTTACTGAAGAGCATCTGATCATTAGTCGGCACATGCCGGATTGATACAATTAGGTCATTGCGCTTAGTGTCCTCATTGTGGCATTGGAATGGTCAGAGCGGTTGCTTCTGAGATTTTAGGTGATGAGTTGTGAAAACAATCTGTTGGTCAGCCATCTTTTTCCATAGGTGGAATTTACTTTTGACTTGTTGGTGTAGCTCTGTCCATTCTGGAAACATTGGAGGCATATGGCTTTGGCATGACATTGATCTAGGCACTGCATTCGCTTCCACATTTCGGAGACAGTTTATGGGAACGAGTATAAGTAATTCGAGGGCGAGTCTGCTGCATGAACTCTGGTCATATTGAGGCTAGCTAATGCCAGATCTTTACTTCGAACTGGCTTAGGTCTGCCTTGTTCCATTTCATTGGTCCTCGCTTTTTCATTTCCGCCGTCAAGGTGGTGTGGATTTCTAAGGAGCATGAGTAGTAGTAATGGGGTGGGATAGGCAGGTTTTTGATTGGCTTTCGCAAGTCGTGTGATTTAGAGTGGGCTGTGTTTAATTGTCCATATATCGAGTACCAAAAAGGGGAGAGTTCTGATGGGCGTTCTGACACAAACACGCCAATTTTTGGCACTCCATATATAGGCAAGTAAACCCCACCCACTAGAACTCACACGACTTGCGAAAGCCAATCAAGAAGCGCACCTATTTCACCCCTGCAGGTGGTGGAAGTTACGAACAAAACGCTAGAGACAGTTTTTAACTACTGATTTTTAAATTTTAATTTTCTAAGATATAATAAAATGGACTCTAAAATACCTATTTTAATAGCTTCCTGTTCCTATTTTTCCAATTCCTGTAAATCGCTTGATATACCCATAAAGTATGATTTGATGCACTTACCCAGTACCACTCCCAACAGTAGAATAAGAGAGAGAGAGAAAGAGAGAGAGAGAGAGAGAGAGAGAGAGAGAGAGAGAGAGAGAGAGAGAGAGGGAGAGAGGGAGAGAGGAATCGAGAGAAAGTGAGAGAGAGAGAGAGAGAGAGAGAGAGGAGATCGAGGGGTGGGGTGGGGGGGGGGAGAGGGGATGGGGGTTGGAGATGTTCACTCTAGCTCACTAACAGAGTCCACTATTTATATCAACCTCACCTGTCAATCAAAACAGCTTGGTATCGATTACACCCTGTAGCGACGGACACATGATTATTGATTAAGTAGCGATAGATGTGTATTGATTCTAGCCATACCTGTCAATCAAACTGTTGATTACTCCTATAGTGATGGATGCACAATCTGATTAGCTGAGCAATCGATGGGCAAATATTATTGATTACCCGTGTAGCGATAGATGCACATATATCATCAACTTACGTCTGTAGTGATGGACACTCAATCTGATTGGCTGAACGATAGATGAGCATAAATTATCGATTATGGCGGGAGCGATAGATGCATATAAATTATCGATTACCCCTGTAGAGATGGAACCACATAAATGATCAATTACAATTGTTGTTGTTGTCGTCGTCGTCGTCGTCGTCATTTCACCCACTATCACTTGGCTCATGCATACGAGGTGAGTGCTGCACTAGGGAGGCCATCACTGTATGGCGGGCCACACAAGCACGGGATTCCTGCCTGGCACACTCGCATATCACCTTGTGGATGCTAGAGCAGCAATTGCCCAGGCTCAATCGGCATGGCTCTTGCACACCGGGTGAACTCAGTCACGCTAACTAGCGCGGTATGGCTGGGATGGTGTAACGGTACAAGCAGTCGCAGCAGTAGTAGTGCTTGAATCATATTCTAGTTCTCCATATTTTCCGACATTATTTTTGTAAGATATGCCTGTAAATGCTCTATGCAATCGTGTTACTAGTTCATTAAGCCTGCTGTTGGAGTTACTACGTGGTGCATATGACTATGACATCAGACTGGCACTGATAATACCCATTGGAAAATTATTACAATCTAAAATATAGCATATTTCTACATAGTTACTGAAATTAATAAAGTTTGTGTGGGGTAGACCAAATATGAAATGGTATATACTAATTAATCAACATGAACATATGCCTGTCACCTTTGGATGTTCCAATAATCAAATGTTGCGAGGACATATGCTACAAGAGTGACACTGTCAATCTATGCCAATATGTAATAATAAATTGAACCATTTGTATCAATAACAACATGTGAGTAAGATCTGCTTTTAATTTATGCAAATCTATCCCTATAGGGGTAATTGATAATTTATGCGAGTCTATTGCTCCGCCAATCATATGGTGTCCATCTATATAGGGCTAATCAATACTATGATACTAGGCCAGTGATAGAGACACTTTGTGATTGGACCCCACAAGTATGCCACACATGAACCAAACCCTTTTTGGTACTCCATCTATGGGTAATTAAGCCCTGTACCCTCGAAATCACGTGACATCTGGGATCCAAGCAAAACGCATGTCAATCACTCCCCATTACTACTGGTATGTTCCGGTGGGCGTCTGTGTACAAGGACGCCCACCAGGACATATCCCTTTTGGCCACTCCATATATGGGCATTTAGGCCAAGCCCGTTGAATAAATAGGTGACTTGGGAAGACCAATGAAAAAGCGTGTCTATCTCTTCCCCATTTTTACTGACATGATCAGGCCGTTTAGTTGGGTTGTCAATCTGCAACGATGTTAGTTTCTCTGAAGGCGCAATCAAAGGCGATAGTGTGTTGGTGTAATTCTCTTCATCTCTCTCCCTCCCTCTCCCTCTCCCTCCCTCTCTCTCTCTCTCTCTCTCGCTCTCTCTCTCTCTCTCTCTCTCTCTCTCTCTCTCTCTCTCTCTCTCTCTCTCTCTCTCTCTCTCTCTCTCTCTCTCTCTCTCTCTCATTCACAACCTCCATATGTATTTAAAAAATCCTAAATCTTTTTTATCTTTGCATAAACCACAAATGTGTGTTATCAAAATTCTAACCTCATAGATTTAAATTTTACGACTAGTAGTGTATTTCACAACCGTCATCGTTGCTAGACAATGTTGCTAGTAAGTACATCACCGCCTGCAGATGGCGCACGCATCGGAATACAATGTTTAGACAATATGGGTCGGGGTAGGGGTGGGGGTGGGGGTGGGGTGTAGCGCACATTGCTATTATACTAGGGGGAGATATGGGGGATCTGGAATTCGGACCATTTCATATCGTTATTCTCAACCGAGTCGAAAATTATCACATTGTACGAGCTTTAGCGAGTGGAATTTTTTTTTTTTTACGAGGTTGATAATAGGGAAAAGAGATGTGACCGAGTTTCAGATTCTATTTATCACATAAACTGATATTTTGACAAATTTTCCAATTAAATTTGATCCCGACACCCGTTTGAAGGCACCAGTTTGCGTTGTTTGTTTGTGTCACTCGCTAAGAGTTCTGACCAAAATAATGACAACCAAAACATCATTATTTCGGACATTTACTTTAGTCCAACTTTAAAATGTCTCTCTCATGCATATTTACAAACATTCATGTATACATTTATATCTATACATGTATGTGTGCATGCTACAAAATTTATCCCATCATATTTAAATTTTCGCCATCGTCATCACTTACTTATATTTCTTAATCATTATCTAGCCAATGAAAATCTTTCGTTGATTATTACACGTGTGTTCGTATTGAGAAATGTGAAATGGGCTGAAAGCCGTGTTTATATGAACAGATTTACTATATAATAGTTTTGCAATGGACTAAAAGCTGCTTATCTCATAAACTAACGATTAAAGTTGCATATTCACGTCAAAATTACTGAAAATAAAATTGTTAAATTGTATATTTTTAGAAGCTTAAACGGTGAGCCTATCTGTAATGACACGAAATAAAACCTGGATTGTTGTCTTGATTTCTAGGCCACTTGGAAGAAAGCCCAACTACTTTCCTCAACTCACTGGTTAAACTACCGCAAACTAAGCGGCATGAGAATGTTGACCTCATTGGCATTAAGACCTGGTCTAGTACGTACAATTTCATTGACTTCTGGACTATGTTTGACATTCAATGTGCCAAATAAAACTAACAGATTTCAGTGCATATGTTTATATCGATAGAGTACAAGAACGTGATGCTATGAATAGACATGCCTGATAATGCAGGTTATTGGGCCAATAGCGAACTAATCTATTGGTCGAGTAACATACATTATCAGGAATGTAGTTTGGTAGGTATATAGGTATATTTTGTGATGTACTCCATTGTTCTTTATAAACTGAGTATGTATAACCGTATGTGTTATACAGTACAGCTTTAAAAAATAGGTTACCATGGTTCAAAAACACAAATATGTTAGGACAATGGACCTTCCCAGTTTTAGCCATGCCCCGCCGATCTTTATCTCAGTTCCACACACACCTCGTTCATGTTGGGATCGATCAATATCTGGACTCCCTGCCTATCAATCTCCATAAAACTATACAGGTAAGCTGTTGAATATTTTGAAACTAACTTGACTGGGCGAACAGCGCCCAGTTAAATTCGTTTCAAAATATTCAACATACAATTCGTACAACGTGTCGGACTATTAAAGGAATGGAAAAGGAAATAACAAATGATGTTTATTGGTAATTTTAAACAATATAAAATAAACTACCATCTGTGAAAAATGGAAATGAATCGGGATTATTTGAGAAAAAGCATTTACTAAATCCAGCAGCGCTTAACTTGGAGCCAATTGGTGATTTCGCTGGTGCTTCACACCCCGGCGTGCGTCAACTGTGCGTGCAGGTATGCCGCATAGGCATCCATGAATATAGCAAAAGTACACCTGAATAGAGTTTTTTTAAGTGGTATGAATAGTATTCTCTATAGGCGCCGACATAGAGCGATTAACTCACAACTTCTAATTCACTATTGATCCTTTTGAAAACGTTATATTTGAAAGTCATTTTTCCTGGTTGAAGCAACAAGTTTCGGTCAAATGATTTCAAAATACACTACTGGTTTCCAAGGTCGCAAGGTGATACCTACTGAATATTTTGAAAATCGTATAACTGAATGTGGACCCTGTTTCTGGAAGCAGCGGCTTTCAGTCAAATTGTTTTAAAACTAGACGGTATTTTACCTGTAGGACGTAGTGGTTAATCAGCTTGGAGCGAATATAACTGAGCTTATATGACCGGATGTAGTGGGTATTATTTATTCACTAGGCATGGACCCGAGAGCATAGGTCCAGCTGCGTCACTAATTGGTTCCAGCAAGAATGACAGAAATGGTATTTAGCTGCTGTTTTCTAAATTATTGTGATTTATTTCTGTTTTTCACTGGTGGCTATAGGTTGATTATTATATAAAGTTGTCATTCAAGAACATATGTTAGTTCCCTGATCCTTTCCTTTAAGCGTTAAAGACAGACTATATCGAGTCATTCATGACGTCATGATTATGACGTAATCGTACACGTCACGTAGTTGATTATAACGTCATATGACGTCATGTGATAAATGGATAAACTTGGAAAGGTCCATTCTGAACACGAGATATAAGAAATGTTCTGTCGACATTGATGATATCTTCTAATCAAAATATGCTCAAAATATTCAGCAGTACGTTTAAAGTTATTTCGGAACTGTACTGTATATTATCTTTGAACTATCATGTTTAGGGAATACTTTTACCAAACTTTGTGATCATCGGTTCACTTTGAAATGATTAAGAAATTCTTCATATTTATACTGGCAATGTGCGGACATTCTAATGCATTTTATATTCCATTGTTTTTCTTAAATGTAATATGAAATCAGTGAACATGTGCTTAAATAAAATCATGTGATTGATAGCATGGAACCTTTGTACCCGATTGCAAACTGTCGACCTCCTGACCTGCCATATTATTCACATTGTACAGATTTTCGGATTTTTGCATCACCGGCAAAGCTGTTGTCGTAGTGTACACTAACATTCTTTGTGTTAAGATTTGTGCCAAATCAGACTAGTAGATTAAGAAATATCCATAGATCCAGAGTTTGACCCAATCCAGATCCATTTCCTTAATTGGATTATGCCCAGTCTGGAAATCCTAGTGTACCAAACTCAGATGAATAGTTTCTTAGATACAGCTCCAGGCAGATATACGGACAGAGAGGCAGACCCAAAAGGCAATACTCTCCTATCCTTGGGGCGAGGGTAATAACTTGAAAGATAATTCCCACATTCTGTAGTGATTGACTCAATACAGCGTTAGGAACCAAGCTTATTATGGCATTATTGAATACATTTTGGCTAACGTCTATCTTTGGCTGGTAAAATCATACCCATCATATTATTGCACATCGTTAGTATTCATGAACACAGATGTCACCATTTAGTGCACGACTGAAGACATTCGTCCCATCGTGGAATGGAATCCGTCTAAGATCAGAATCAGCAATTCCATGTGTAGGGACTCGCCCCCTTGAAGAATGGCCCATGTCTAAGCTTTGAGTCAGCCACCCCCTCTGTATACCCTCGTCCTCTTGAGTAATCGAACATATCTAAGTTCTGAGGCAGCCATCTCATCTGTAGAGACTCGTGCCGTTGAGAAATGGAACCTATCTTAACTCAGAATCAGTTGTCCCATTTATAGACATTAGTCCTCTTGGGGAATGGAACATGTCTAAGATCTGAGACAGTCGTCCTATGTGTAGATACCCGCCCCCTTGAGGAATGCAAGATGTCTACGGTCTAAGCCATTCGTCCCTTCTGTAGACATTCGTCCTCTTGAGGATTGGAACATGTCTAAGCTCTGAATGGGCCAACTCATTTGTAGACATTCGTCGACTTGAGGAATGGACCACGTCTAAGCTCTGAATCAGCTTCTCATCTCTCTGTAATCGATTTGTTCCCGCTAGCACATATTTTACTGCATCATTTGCGATGTCATCTGTACGGATTAAGCTCAGAAGATGACAGGTCAACTGGACTTACTGCTGAAATAGCCGTATACACATATACTGCCATGTGAGCCAGGGTACTAGATAATTCATCAACTTCTATGAATGCCGGTAGCGATAGGGACTAACCAACCCAGAACCAGTAAAGTCACCCGGGCTATGTTACGGCTACCCCTGACGGATGGCAATACCCAAATGCACAGACGATGGCAAGAACTCTGGATTTGCGGTAAGCCACCAGTCAACACCCATCCACACTCTCGAGGACTGGGTGGTCAGTCATCACGTTAGCTGCCATCTCCTTCTTCTGGATCTCTCTTGGGTCCCGGGAGGGCATGGCAGTCGATCAGAGGCCCGGGCTCACCTTCACTGCGGGCACTGTGACGGCCTTAGACTCCCCCGAGCATCCCGCGGGTCTCTCAGCAAGTCTCAGAGCTTGCAACAACCCTCCCGTAGCATGGGGGAGGGGCTCAACTACAAACATTTGTCAGCAGTTTCCTCGGAGGCACATGTGTCCAACCGGACATTCCCAGCATGGCTGATTGCCTGTACCCTGGACCAGGGCTTTGAAGTGGCAGGTGCCTTGCCATCCCATTGTCATCCCATTCGCTGCTTTTCTTTGCTCGGGGGTGGGGGTGGGGGGCTGGGGCACTGGTCGGCCATGGTGGCTTGCTAAGTATTCCCCTTCGGTCAGTCAGTTCTTAATCCAAGCGGAGGAGGGCGGCATGTATGTAGACGGTCGTTCCAGCAGTAGTGGAAAAAATTACAGGAGTGGTTGAAGAAGAAGAAGAAGAAGAGGTGGTCCTGGCAATGGAGGTGGTCATGGGTGTAGCAGAAGGGTTTCCGGGAGTGATGCTATCCATAGCAATATCTCTAATGGTGATAGCAATGGTGGTGGCGGCGTCAGCGGGAGTTTCTGTGGCGGTGGTGGTAACTCATGCTGCAACCAGGGAGACAAATCTCCCTGGAGCACGTGGTCGGAAACGCATCCACATGCCATAGCGGCGGGTTCTTCTGGGGAGAGGGATCCATTCATGTTAATCCTGCGAGGAGTGGGAGGTGAGTGCGGGTATAATGCGTGTGAGCTGGGAGGAAAGAATGGTCACAGGTGGCTGTCGATCCGAGCTCTATTTTATGCATCCCTCTCGGGCACTAGTGTCTCGGGGATGGGAGAGGAAGGTGAGAGAGAAGGCATGGGGGAAAGTGGGCGGTTTTGCTAACGTTTTTATTTTCCTAAGCTCAGTGCACAATATTTCTAGTCAATAGGCCGAGAAAGGTGCGCATGTGAGCGACATTGGGACCAATTCACTACCCTAACGTCTCCGGGTCACTAACTGAGCTGACATCGCCTTGGAGGCTGGAGGGCCAGATGAGCAATGGAAGGGGAAACTGTCTCGAGGGAGGAAATGGGTGGTTTTTTGAAGGACAGGCGAGACAGCGGCCTTTTCATATCCTTATCCAAGGCAGTCGGTATATCGCTAGTGGTTGCTACTCAATTTGTCAGTTGATACAACTACGGTTAGTCGGTTATGAGAAAGTTGTTAGGTATTTTCCGAATTACTTACACCTTTGATGGTCTATATGCGTAAATCGAATCCTACTTTGGTATTTGTGGAGGGAAGAAGGGATTGAAGGTTTAGTAATTGCCACCTAGTTGATCTGATGTTCGCAGCGGGCGTTCCAAGGTGGTCCTTCTGTGTGTACCTATTTCTAAATTCTTCCTCTGTTTAAAGAGGGGTGGGGAAGTTCTGTGCGAGGCGGTGTTTTGCCTACTTTTAAATGCTTGTCAGCCGCCAAAAGCATGTGATTGGTCATGTTATGTGAGAACTTATTCCCTCGCAAAGATCAAGCGAGCCTTCCACTCAGAGTCCAGGTCATCTTGTATGACGTCAAAAAGGGCTTAACGTGGCACAGATGGGCAGTCCTTCCAAGTTTCAGATATGCGAGCAGGCCTCTAACTATTTGGACAAGGAAAGAGTTTAGTGGAACCTCCGCCAAGATTGGGCGCTATAAAGACGGGGTAGACTTGAAAATGATTCCGTCGATGCGGCGGTTATAAAGTTCAGTAGCCAGAACCACAGGATCAGATAACTACCTATGCGTTGTCCTGACTGCTGGCCTACTGGTCTAAAAAGAAAAAGAGAAGTGAAACACTTCCTAAGTCAAGTTATTCTGGGGGAGCTATGCCGCCGTGTCGAAAGTCCAGACTAGTGGAACATGTTTGAAGTGTCCTAGTGCGGGGTGAAAAGTTTAAAGGAGCATCTGCAGGGAATGGTCTTACGTGGCATGAGGCAAGCGCACACACTGAGCGTGACAGCTTCGACGGGAGCTAATGGAGAAGAGGGTATAATTCCATCAGCGATCATATACTGTTTGAAGGCGGTCCAAGTGAGGTGCGGGGATCTACTGAGCAGATCAAGAGAAACAGCTTTTTCGGCAGGGTGAGAAATCGTGCTTCTGCACCAAGGGCACCACCTGATTCACAAGAAGTGACAGAAGAGGTGAACATCCTATTTTACAAGGTTCCTTAGTTTTCAGCGCCTGAACTGTTGTTAACCGCAGGATCAGATAACTGCCTAAGCATTGTCCCGACCACAGTCCTAGTGGTCTAAAGTGAAAGGGAGAAGTGAAACACTTCCTAAGCCAAGTTATTCTGGGGAGCTACGCCGCCATGTCGAAAGTCCAGCCTAGGGACGTGTCATAGTGTGTGGTGGGAAAGTTTAAGTGGCGAATGTATCGTCTCGTAAATACTTCTAGGTAAGGGTTACAAGATCCGTTGGGTGGTTGAAATGGAGGCAGAGGTTAGTCATGGCCATAGGCGAGGAGGGTCTTAATTGGTGCGAGACAGTCTCGCAACGTCGAAGTCGTTCACAGCGGAGCATATGTGTGAGCACTGCCGAATTCAACTTTGTGTAGGCGAAAGGTGAGCTAGGAGTTGCAGTGAACTGAGGTCTCAGTTTTCCTAAGTCTAGCAAAACCTTCCTACTCGAAAGAGGCCCCTTGTGTGCCTGTAGTCATAGCGGCATGGATCGGGGAGACAAAGCGCACACACCGAGCATGACAGCTTTGACGGGAGCTAACAGGGTTTGTGGTAGAATTCTGTCTGCGATGATATACTATTTGAGGGTGATCCAAGTGAGGTGCGGGCATCTAATGAGCGGAAGAAACGAAATGACCTGTTTGGCAGAGTGAAATCATGCCTCGGCATGGAGGGTATCACCTGCTTCGCAAGAAACGGCAGAAAAGGTGAACGTCCGATTTCGAATGGAGCACAGGAGCGCAGTCCACAGGAAATGGCTAAGACTGATGGCCTATTTTCAGAACGTTCCCGGTGAAAAGCGAAAAAGCGAAGAAGAGGGAACTGCCGCTTAACAGCGGAAGATAAAAAAGGGTGCTTAAGGCAGTAAATCTAACTTCTGTTGAGAAAAACTAAATTAGATTAGTGCATACATTTAACCTATAGAAAAACATGCATGGTTCAGTCCATATTAAGCACAGTAGAAAGTTCAGCAATCATTGTCCACAGTCCACTGTGCCATCGAACGTGTGGTCTAGGTTTTTCTATTGCGGGCGTTATCAAGTTTCAACCAGCCTCGGTAGTTATATTCCTGAGGCACAACATCATGCGGTGACTTAATCCCCAGCGGCCAAAGATCACAATAAGCTGAGCAGTGGTACTTCTGAAGAGTGGGTGAAAGCTAAGCAGTTTTTCCGATGAAGTGCGATCACTGAGAGGAGATGCGGGACAAGAGAGAATAGTCCTTTTAGAATCAGGCAGCACAAGGTGACACACAAGATGGAATGGTAGATTTAGAAATCAGCAGTCACAAAATTAAGAAAGTCCCATTGTCGCATGGAACCCTACATGGTCGGGATGAGTACTGATCTGGGGTTCCTCCAGAAGTTCTTGAACAGCAGACAAAGGGCAGCAGAACCGATCTTGCCAGTGTACAATCAAATCTACTTCAGTTCGTAGTCAGGGGATGAGGCGACATGTTTAGATCAGTGGGAGTCTTCTGAAGAGGCCGACATCACAGCGGAGCAGTACGCAGCCTTCTTGGCGGCATTTATAAGAATTAGGCTGTCCTTTGACTATGTAATTCTTGACCCACTCCAAGTGGTCAACGTCCCCAATGTTCCGCTATGAAATTTCCCTGTCATTTCTGAATCAGGGAGTGGAGGTGCCGCGCGTCGAGTTGGGTCGTTATTGAGGCTAGGGAAACCTCTACGTGGCTGTTTTATGGTGGAGAACGATCAGCCTTTATACTCTGTGCTCTGCATCTCATGATCTTCCCGACGAATAGGAAACTTTCTTAGTGAACAAATGCCAATCAGCAGTCGTTCTTATACTCACGCCAGCCTCCGTAGTGTTTATCTGGAGTCAGCAAGTTTAATGGCGAGTTATGTTTCAAGTTGTCTTCTCCCAGGGAATATCTGATAATTCCTTGTTTAAGCGTCACTCCTTTTCTCCTTTGACCCATCATTATCATAGGGAGGAAGCAGAAATTTCAGGATTTCCAAAGGTACCAAACATTCTCTGAGACTTTTGTGAACATGGCCATTACATGAAGAAGAATTCGTGCAAAGATCATATGTACAAGCTAAAAGTGTCCACCCAGTCAGAAACCCCATTAGAAAGAAATTCCTGTCTATTACAGGGTATTCCTAGCAGCCCGGCGCATGCGCAGAGGGTTAAATCGTATCTTAGACATTTCGTCATCCTGCATGCTTTAGGTACAGGCGTCCCCAGAATGGTTGAACCGCGTTCTGGAGAGCAGATTACTGGTTCGAGTTTGTCTAGTTATTCCCATTTCCCAATCACAGCTGCATGCAACCCAGAACTCCCGCTTGGAGACTGCAATGGCAAGGAAGAAGGCAATATCCCACACACTGGGGGAGGTCCAGCTACCTGACTGCATCATCTACAGGCACCTAGTCATGTCGGGAATGCCCGATCATACTCGCATATCTCCAAGGAGATAGCTGGTCGCTCCAGCCAACAAACGTTTGTGTGGGGAGCCCCGAGAAAGTGACCATGTGACAGGGTCTCAAGCCCTGAAAACTCTGATCGAGAGCTGCATAGAAGAACTCCAGAACATGGATGGTCTACGATTGGATGACCCGATCATGGCAGGATGGCGCCTCAACTTGCAGCTAGAAGGATGCTACGACGAGGAATGCTTCCACGACGATCGACTGCCCGGTCCCTCCCGACGACATCAGACTCAGCCTCGACAGCTTTGTGGACAGGCACAAGACAGCGGCCACCCGGCCACATGAAGCTGTCAATATATGCATTGATAATTAGGTCTCCATCCATCATCATCTTGAGAGCATAGCGTCTTGTCTCTTCTTTGTGGTCTTTATTATTTCTTTGGTCTCTAATCGAGTGTCTTACTTCAATAAACAGTCTTGATGTGTATTTGGCTCTTGCTCTATCAGATTCCGTTTTCCCGATCTCTCTCCGTCTAACTGATCTGACACTATCCGGCTCTTGTTTCTTGTTGGTCTGGTAACTTAACCCTTTAACAGTCATATCAGCCAAAAACGGCTTCTGCAGTGGTTTTGAGAAATGTCCATTTTCAGACGAAGAGAATAGAAGTTTTGAAAATTTACCGCGGGAATGACTGGCTCCATAACCGAGCCGGGCCAGTCATTCCAGTAGTAAGATTTCAAAAATAGCTTTCTCTTGGACTGCAAATGGACATTTTCTATGAGAAAATTGATATTTTGTTGAATAAATTCGAGGGTTAAAGGGTTAAATCTCTTCTACTTTTGTTTGTCCAGTAGCTGTGGCTCTACTCTTCTTGTAGAGTCGGATGTTCACAGCTAAATTGATAATGGACCTTTCCGGTTTTAGCTATGTCCTTCCCATCTCTAGCTAAGCTCCACCCACACCTCGCTTGTGTTGGGATCGATCGATCTCTGAACACCCTGACTATCAATTTCCAAAAAACATACAGGCAAGCTGTTGAATATTTTGAAAGTAATTTGACTGGGTACTGTTGCTGCCTAAGGCAGCAACAGCGCCCAGTGAAATTAATTTCAAAATATTCAACAGCATGCTTATTAAATAGCAAAGAATTACAAAGACATACAATTCAAACAACGTGTCGGACCAGTTGAGATTTGATGACGGTCTATATGGAACTCTTTGTGGCGTAATGGTTTTGACGTCATCATACACGCGCTGGGCTGACTACGACGTCATGCGAGGTCTGATGGTGGATAGATACTCTGGAAAGGTGAATTGCTAATACTTCTAATCCTAATCTGTTATGTTACCCTAAGGTACTAGAGTTGTGTGAGTGTGTGAAACTTATCAAGTAGATTTGATGGATTCGAGTTGTCTGGAAGTCATACTTACCTATTTTCTATCTGGAGTTATTGACTCTAACTTTGGAAGACAGCGAAAGCTTCTGCTTGGTATTGGAGGGTTCTGACCTCACTCAATTATCTGACGTCATAATCAAATACGTCAGCTTCCAGTCAAATAGTTGCAAATAAAATAAACAGAATGTTTGTTAAATTGTAAATTTATCAAACTATTTGACTGGGAGCTGTTGCTATCCCCCACCCATCCACCCAACACCCCCCCCCCCCATATAGTCTAAGATTATTTTTACAATTTGTGCTATAGGTACCATGAAATTGAAATTCTGGGAATTCGGTGTTCAAAGAGTTAAAAGATTCAAATGCCCATACAAAATTGGCGGAGTTGAGCTAGAAATGGATCCATCTATTTGTACTCAGATATCTGGCAGTTTTCTTGTGGCTACTATTCTATCCTCTTACCCATCTATTTGTACTCAGATATCTGGCAGTTTTCTTGTGGCTACTATTCTATCCTCCTACCCATCTTCTATTCCAGGGTATAAGTTGGCTGGTAATCCAGCTACTAAATGGCGCAACTTCATTGGAATTGCTGTAGCGGAATGTCCCTGGTCACTTCAATTCTGGATTACGAGTGTTTCTCTGTCACACCTTCATTCGTTGTGTTGCTGGTGCGCAGGTGTGGACATCTTTAACATATGCAAATTCAAAAGTCTACTTTCTCTCTGGTGTAACTATTAAAATGACTGAACCTGGATAGGACTAAGGACGATGATGCAGCACAATAATTCATGTACACTATTTACAGTCTTTACAAGATTTATGTTCTCTCTGAGTCTATTGTAACATCTTCTAATCTGTAAATTATGTTTGTTCTGCTTGAATATAGATTTCCGGGAAGACGACCTCTGACACCTTCCAACTATTGGAAGCCGAAGCTGCTTCATAAACACTCTTCCAGTTCCTAAACTTGTTAGACCTATTTAGTCTTCCTTATATCGTTTTGTGACCGGAACTGGATCTTCGGTTTTTCAATGGTATCCGGCTAAACATCCAAATTCTACTGTTTCATTTTCATGTCTTCTTCGCAGCTTTTTTCTTAGTTTTCTTTTTCCCTGGCTGTGGCTCCCAAAATCACATGCTGACCTATTAATTAGACAGAAAACGTATACTAGCTGCGAGTTGCAGATTAAAATTGCTATAAATCAGAAGAATTAGCAAGCAGCCTCGTTTCTTGCAAGCAGAGCTCCGACAATAAGTTCTGAAAAATGGGCAATAGTAATCTGACATGGGGAAAAATGTCATAGCCGTGTCTGAGATGAGGTGGCAGAATTCTCAGAAACATGGGTCTTAAGTAGAAATTCCTAACCAGGGGTAGCACTGCCTGTGAATTTTGAAAGTAATCCCTTTCTATTACCATCTTGGATTTCCGAAACATCAAGCAAATTGGTTAAGTCTACAAATCTGTTTTCTGAATCCTACTACCATATGACCATTTCAGCTAGGCTTGGTTTAAATCTGAATAATTGTTAACCGATTTCCTGGATATCTTCAGAAAACACTAATGGCCGCCAAAAAGTGTTTTCATCTACTTCCTAAACATTTTCGGAAATTTTAGATGGCTGGTGCACATACACACACACGCACGCACGCACGCACGCACGCACGCACGCACGCACGCACGCACGCATGTATGTATAGCGCGGATCGACCGGACGGATACGGACCGTCCCAGTTGAGCTGGGTACGGGACGGCCGTGCCGGATTTGCTCCAAGCACACCGCCCTGAGTAGGACAGTACGCGTATATAAGCGTCAACTCTTCCCTGGCAACATATGTCAGGATTGGGAGAGTTTGTGTGCTTCAAAATCGCATCGTTCTCGTCGTCGACCGGAATGAAACGAGGATCACAGTACTTTTGACCATTTTCAAATCGGACAAGAAATGGCCGAGTTATCGTTGAAACTCCCGTTAAATTATTTTCAAACTATACACCTGTGCAAAAGTTAAGCACCTGCAAAAACAATAGAACGTAGAAACATGATGGTACAACTAGGCTGCCATACTTTTTGTCCCCGCGTTAGCTGACATAATTCCAAGTACGAAATGCACATGCATGCATGACTTCACGCCGCTTGATGTCCGTGCGTGGCGGGAAACAGCACACGTGTTCAGTTATGTAAAAGTCCAGTTTGAGGTGTAGAACATTACATACAGATTTAGGCGACAAGATTAGGAATTTTGTGTTCATGACCGTGGTTTATTTGTACAGAGAGAATTAGCTCTTGATTGTGAACCGCTATGGCAAGACGAAGGTTAAGTGATCGTGTGAAATGGCAAATCATAGGCATGCATACCACTGGTATGTCATGCAGAGAGATTGGCAGACAGCTGAACATTAACCATACTGTAATCAGTCGTTTGATTGCAAAACATGGGCAAACTAACGAGGTGAAGGACAGGCCTAGATCTGGAAGACCGAAGAAGACTACTGCCCGTGATGATCGAGCCCTAGTACGCCTTGTTAGGAGATCTCCATTCACCAACAGCAGAGTGCTCAGCCAGCAATGGGAAACGCGCAATAGAGTGTCAATGTATACCGTCAAAAGGAGACTGTATGCTGCTAGCATGAAAGCTAGGAGACCTGTCAGACGTCCTCTCCTCACTGCACACCACAAAGAGGAGCGTCTGAGGTGGTGCAACGAAAGAAGACACTGGAACATGAGATCCTGGAGACGGGTACACTGGTCCGATGAAAGTCGGTTCCTGCTTCATGCCACAGATGGTCGAACTCGTGTATGGAGGTCCAGACGCACGGCGTACGACCAACGTAACATCATGGAAGAAGTTCCATTTGGTGGAGGTTCCGTTATGATATGGGGGTGCATCTCATTTGATTGTAAGCTGGATCTGTTGACTGTACCTGGAACACTAAATGGACAAAGATATCAAGATTCCATACTGGATAGAGTTGTGGTCCCTCATTTTGTAAATCATGCACCTGGAACCCACCCTATATTAATGGATGACAACGCCCGACCACATCGTGCTAGAGCTGTGCATGAATACCTCCGCCAGAATGCCATCGAAACCCTACCATGGCCAGCAAGGAGCCCTGACATGAACCCTATTGAGCATATCTGGGACATTCTGGGAAACATGGTGAGAAGGAGGGATCCTCCTGTGCAGAACCTACAGGAATTAACAGACGCACTCCATCTTGAATGGCAACGAATACCACAATGGCGTATCAGTCGGTTGGTGACCAGCATGAGACGTCGTGTCCAGGCCGTCATCTAGGCACAAGGTGGATATACCCGGTATTAATATTGACAGTCTCAAACTCGTGCACAGATGTTAAACTTCGTTTTCAGACACCATTAATGACAATCTAGCCACGTGTGTCAACTGTAGGGCAATAGTTGTCAGTTGTGTCAACGTAACCATATTCAGGCCTCGTTTTCAAGTTCAAACAAAAACATACAGTGTTTCCCCACCATCATAATCAGCATTCCTCTAGTTGCATTATTACCTCTTGCACTAAGATGGATGGGTACATAAATGTTTATGCTATTGCTTTCTTCATAGCACATGAATATACCCTCGCATGTGCGTAAAAATAGGGTGGTGCTTAACTTTTGCACAGGTGTATATTACGCTTGACGTCGCAATCACGTGTATGCATTAACTGAATGGGGAATGTGCTGTCCACGTGATAGCCACGTCACCACTTCTGACTACACGCTGATTGGCTACTGCTCGCCCACTGATTGGCTGAAGCGCCTGCCTCTGACGTCACGAGTAGCATAAAAGGGACGAAAATCGAAGATCGAAAGCATCATCGGCGTGGAGGCCGACCCGTCAATAACAAGACTGCTGGACCAGTGCAGTGCTAGACGCGGGGGGGGGGGGGGGACTGCTAACTGACTGCGGTGCCTACATAGCAGCAGTGCCATTCGGAATTGAGATCTCCTGCGCCGGTGGGCAGTCTTGGAAGTGACTTTCCGCGATACAACAATATTGGATGTTCCCGGACGGCCATCCGGGAGCAAAAATAAACTAAAGTTATAACTCCCGCATCCGGACTTTCCTAAGGGAGCTTCTCTGTGGAAAGGGCCTTGTGGCCCGATGTGTTTCTACGAGATATAGAGCTAATGGTGATTCTTGGTGGATAACTCGCTGGATCTTCCAACAACGCCGAAAAGTGGATTCAAACCGCCGCGCTGCACGTTGCGTGTGATGATTAACCTTTAGACCACAGTCTGGTGGGACATTGCGCACGGTGCGCCGCAAGAGCTATGCAACATATCCCGCATCGTGTACCAATTATTATACGTGCATAATAATGATTCATAATAGTGACCCTCTTTGTTAATGGTCTACTCTCAACTTTCAAACCACTGTCGCCGGACAGTAACTTTACAACATACCATTTAAATTACGTATCAGTTACTTTGTCTATCCAGTGGACATCTTGTTACCTGTTCCTCTTCCCCGTCTTGAGAGTGAGCCGCCTGCCTGCGGAAAGCTGCTTGTGGAAATCTTCCCCGCAGTCAAGATCATGCCATCTCGCGCTATTTCATATTAAGCGTATCAATTTCAGTGGCTTATGAACTTTTACTGTACCGATGACCAATAGTTACTCAGGTAACTATGCTATTGTGTATTTAATTATTTCCGTATTTAGGCACTGATGACTAATAGGTGCCGTACTGGTCCTAAGGCCGCATTTTTATACTTTCTGTTTCATACTGTACATGTTATCTTTATTTTCTGTGGGCGCTCTCAACTAGCAGCAGGTAAGGTGCTATGACCTGTGATATATCGTTCGCACTGTATTAGTCAGTTGTGTATATGGCAAGTAGCCATCCTAGTTATTATGTTTTGTTTATTTATATAAAAAAAACTCTAGGACGCAGTACGCTAGGTAACACTATACAGCAACATTATATCAGCATCCCTGTATTCCCCCCAGCATCAAATTTACACTGAGGTCGCTGATCATGCTCTAATTGCTTGAGCCTGACATGTTACCGACTAAACCTGGCCATTCTAGCTTGATAGGATAGGTTTAAAGTGCTTAGGGACAATTTCTCAGCAAGAGACGAATAGTGTACGCCTCTTTTCCGGTTGTAGTGGTAATGTAGCCCCACGCACCAGCTAGGTTGTGTAAAATTGGCCAGTGACCTTAGGGCCTCTTATTTATATCGAGTTATTGTCTCTTTCCACGATCCTCCAGCCACAAGGCTCATTAATTGTTTAGATTCCAATCGACACATTAGCAGGATCCGACCCTGGGAAACGATTGCAGGTTTCCGAGCGGTGATAGTTAAAGTGCTGATTTACATACACGCCCCATGGATCCTCGGATACTAGTTAGTTCGATTTCCCCCGCCAAAGTAGGAAGCACTGCGAAAAGAATATTAATTAATTACGTTGTGATACCGGCCTGCAGTGCATCTCTGGGCATTCATGGAACTTAAACCCAATGACAGGTAAAAAAGTTAACTCCATAGCACGCGGTGACGGACAAGATGCGGATCTCTATCCAATTCGTTGTAGTGTCTGGGTGAGGTCTTAGAAACCACCACGCCCTCACTGGAAGAACACCGGGGATGGATATTTGTCTCTTACTCCCCACCTTAAATTATATAGCGCTTTCTAAAATTGCTTTTGTGAACTGTAAACTTGTCCTAGTGATGTTATATGTGGTTGCGGAGCCGTGCTGACCAGATAGTTATTTGATTCGGAAGCTATTATTGCGTAACAGGTATGCACGCTATCTTTCTGAGGTAGATGCTAGGAAGGGGGAACTACGAGAAGCTGAGCATCTTCGCCTGTTAGATCTATATGTCTAAAGTTAGGTAGGAATCCCTGCTACTTGCGACCAAAACTTGTACTCGTGTCTAACACCTACATGGTAGGTTAGAATGTAGCAGAAGGCCCGCATAAATAAAAGCGGCAACTACCAATGCAGTAACTTTGGACCTACATAAGATAGTGACCTGTGAATTCTTTGGAAATCATTCGTTCCTTCTTCACGTAAACCAGTGTGAATCACATTAATTATGGCTTCACTAGGATTGTTCAGCACTTAGCATTTTCTGTTTGAACAAAAGAATGGCTTTTTGCCAACTCTTCTCCTCCGCTTCGGCGTTGAAGGCATTTTCCTGTGACGGAGGCCCACGCGAGGCACTTTCCTCTCGCAACAACAGTTTTCTGTGTGTGTTAGGGGTATATTTAGTTTATATTAAACTACCAAGTGACTCGCGGCGATGCTGCCTTGCGGAGATGCCTCTGCGGATTCAAGGATCTGTGTGGTACCTTCGGCAACACCACGTAGAAAGGACACCGAATGCTCTATGTTTTGTATTATTTGCTCAATACTATCAAACGAGAGATATTGTTTGTAGAGTTAATTAATTTGTGACTGTTTAATTATTGCCATCTAGTCCGTATTCTAAATTAGTATGGACCGACATACAGGTGACACGAACAGTTGGGACGATACCGTGTGGTTCAATCTCGGCGGCAATGGTCGCGTGACGCCACTGGAACGTGAACGTTCCACTGACTCTAGAGGCCGGTCTTTGTACCTTCCGGAGAGATGCGATATGGGATCCGCAACCCCAAGAACCGCAGCTAACCAGCACTCCTACGCGTCATGCACATGCATTGCGGTGGAGCGAAGCAACATGGCGGACCAGCGCGTACCCCTGCGAGCTACATATGCGCATACGCATGCATGCACATACGCCCGTGCACTAGCTATGACATCATAATCAAATACGTCACATACATCCTGACGTCTCACTCGTAATTGAAAGAGAAATACTCCATCATGAACCTGTAATAGTACATCAGTTATACCCAGTGGATGGTTTACTATTTAATAAACATCCTGTTGAATATTTTGAAACTAATTTGACTGTGCACTGTTGCTGATATTAGCAGACGCTCACGCTCGTACACATGTAAATGTTGTGTTAAAATTTGAGTCAAAATAGGGTAGTAGTCTTTTGAGCTACAACCAGTACCTGCACGTACATTCGCGCACATGCACAGGGTGACATCATAATCAATTACGTATTTCACATCCATTTACGTCACAAACACATCTTACAATTTATTACTATGAAGCTTATGATCTATACATGAAAATCGACAAGAGCCGAGAAAAATGGCCAATCAAATTTCTCTATAAAGGTTCTGAAGCATCTTTCCCGTCAATTTTGATTAAAATAGGCCTATAGGTTAATGCGGAGTTGTTAAGCTTGCGTTCTAATCAGGTGAGCTAATGAATGGGTTAAAATCCACTAACCTCTGTTGTCCAAGTTTTGCTATTGAGCAGACAGTGTATTATGCTGGCCAGGTTTATGTATACACGGGCACATGGTGTGGTCAGTACGATGTTGATTTACACTCTATAATGATAACAATAACAGTGATATTATTTGTCACTTCGTCCAAGGTCCATAACATATACAGGTCATGTAGTGGTCAAGGAATTCTAATGTAATATTTGAAGTATACATTGCGCGCACAGGTGTGAGATGACAGGGTGTGTGTCAGCAATTTTAGTGAGTGCAATGCCATACATGTGCTGGGGTTCCCGGGGGATTACTCGGTTCAGTATGTTAAGTAATGCGTGTGTCCTTTTTAGCACGTGTGGATATAAGTGTCCACCGGTCTATCTACCGCGTGCGTGCGTGCGTGCGTGCGTGCGTGCGTGCGTGCGTGCGTGCGTGCGTGCGTGCGTGCGTGCGTGCGTGCGTGCGTGCGTGCGTGCGTGCGTGCGTGCGTGCGTGCGTGCGTGCGTGCGTGCGTGCGTGCGTGCGCGCGCGCGCGCGCGTGTTTATGAGTGTGTGTGGTTGTGTTGCGGATTCGTGTGTATTTCTATTTAATGTGAATGTGTGCGTGCCTACGTACTTGTTTGTGTGCATGCGGTTTTGCTGTTGTAAATATTAGTGAATGAGGAACATGGCTAATAATTAGACATACTTGCCCACCTCACCCCAACACATCCTCTCTCCTCCACCCACCCTCCCTCTCTCTCTCTCTCTCTCTCTCTCTCTCGCTCTGTCGCTCTCAGCAGGTAAGGGGAGATAACAAATACACATTTTGATTCGGTTATTAAACAATTATCTCCCTTATGCTGTTGTTTCTTTGTGTTTGTTTTAGTGGATTCCTTCTATAAAGCCATTGATTAAATGTCTACATCACGTTTTGAATCAGAGTTTTCATTGTTCTAGACGAACTGCCTTCCATAGCTGAAGAGTTCCATTTACACATGTTTGAAGCTAGCGGATAGCGTCTTCTAATATGTAACCTTCACGCCGTCCTTCTCTAGACCGTGTCATTTTGTTGTACTTATTTTCCCACACAAACTGTCATCTCGCTGCATTAATAACCGGTCTTCTCTGTTCTTTTCTTTTGCCGTCCAAAACATTCTGCTCTGCTTCCCAAACTGCTGGATTGAAGGATGGTAAACATTTATAATACAGCTTTATCTGGACGGATCTTATACGGCAGAATCACCACTATGAATGCAGACCTCCACACTAGTCACAGCGTAAAACTTTTCAGATTTTCCGGATTTTCACTGATTTTCCTGATTTTTAACGGATTTTCCTGGATCACGCCCAAAATCCTAGTATATGGTCACATCCTTCCCGGTGTTAGATTTGAACACAATTGAACCAGCAGTTTCCGAGATATCCACCGATCCAGAATATGATCCAATCTGGATCCGGCTTCTTTTATCCGGACGACGATCAAATTCTGGAAACCCTGCAAGCTCCTTCAAATCGTTGTGTTAAAATTTGCTTTACAGATCGGATGATCACGCTTTGTCCAGACCGACCGGCAACAGACCGACCAACATATCGGATTCATCAATTGGTCGCTAAAGCATCAGGCATATTACATTGAGAACCACAATACTTGTCTATCACTTCGTCATATGGCGCTGATAATTCTAAAAAAACTAATATTTCATTGACCCTTTAACCCTTACAGATAAAAAACAAAACAAAAAACCCCCATCCGACACATTCTTTATGATGTAGGGAATATTTTATTGAAGATTTCGAAACTAAATTGACTGGATGCTGCTGCTGCTGCTGCATCGTCATATTACACGATCCTAGCCCTCCCACTACCTTCCCGTATCGAGTACCGTGTTTGCACGCCTTTGATCTTTGCGCTAAGTTCACGAAGCTTCATACATATTAATGAGCTGGGGTCAGTCAATTGCGCCAATGAGATTGCTCGAAAGAAACCAGGAAGTAGACAAATTTACACATGTGCGTAAACCAAACTAGCGTTTTTGTTACCGAAAATCAATCTACAGTAGTAGTAGTAGTAGTAGTAGTAGTAGTAGTAGTAGTAGTAGCAGCAGCAGCAGCAGCAGCAGCAGTAGCAGTAATTGTTGTCGTCGTCGTCGTCGTCGTCACCGCCGCCATCATTATTGCCGTCGTCGTCGTCGTCGTCATATGAGTAGTGTAGTATAGTATTCTTTGTAGACATAGATTATTAAAACTATTCCATGTTTATGTTTATATTGGTTTGGAGATATTTTGCTCAGCTATTATTTGGTAATGAGTTTATGGCAAATGTTATGTGCTTCTGTTTATGGGTAGGAACTATTTGACCTTTCCAGTTTATACATCCATCATATGACGTGTAGCATGACGTCATAATCATTACGCCATGAATTACCCGATTTAGTCCGTCTTAAACGCTTAAAGGTACTGTGTCACACCAAGTAGTCTTAAATGAAAAATAGTAGCAAACTTACAATATTCCAGGCGTATTTAGCGTATTTTTATGCAATCTAATGGAATATGAAATGATTTTCCATGTTGAGCGCTCTATCATTGAAATTGAATTGTGCATAAAAACTATGCAACGTGGATGAGTTTCATTTAAAATGTGTAAGTTGTGCCTCGTGAAATGGTGGAATAGCCATTCAATAAGAAGAAGGGATTCTCCATTCGCAAAGTATGTCACAGCGCATAAACAAATCGCTCGTACGCTACATATTTTCCTTCTCCTACTCGCGTGTTTTAGCGTGTTCTCATGTATCAACTTCTTGTGCTAGAATAAGAAAATTCAACAATGTTTACGCAATTGGAAGCGGGAAAACAATCCTGTTAAGGGGCCGTCGCCCAGTACCAATTCGCCAAATTACGCCGTTGTTATTATGGTACAATAATTATTGTACTACGCTAGCGGCTTTCAGCGATTTTACGTGGTATTGTACACACCTACGCCAGTTCCATAGCCCTATACTATACATTGGGCATAAGGAAATGTAGGATATAAGTCGTCTATTCACGTTTTGCATGTATGATATGCATACACGAGTCTTACAGCTTCATTCGTCGCTAAGTCAATCATCCACGCAGTCAGTTGGTCAGTCGGTCAGAAGGTTGGTCAATCGGTGGGTGGGTGGTTCTGTCCGACTGCCTGTTTGTCCGTCAGTCACTCATGCACTCATCTGACCTGTCACTCATGCAATCTATCAGTCTGTCGATCACTCATGCAGCCATCCGATCTGTCACCCATGCAGTCTAGACTGTCAGTCTTTATTCCTCATGCAGTCATCCGATCTGTCACTCATTGAGCCCGTCAGTCTGTCACCCATGCAGTTATCCGATCTGTCACTCATGGAGTCCGTCAGTCTGTCACCCATGCAGTTATCCGATCTGTCACTCATGCAGTCATCCGATCTGTCACTAGTGCAGTCATCCGATCTGTCACTCACGCAGTCCATCAGTCTGTCACACATGCAGCCATCCTATCTGTCACTCAAGCAGTCCATCAGTCTGTCACTCATGCAGTCATCCTATCAGTCACTCATGCAGTCATCCGATATGTCACTCATGCAGTTCATCTGATCTGTCACTCATGCAGTCACTCGATCTGTCACTCATGCATTCGGTGACCCATGCAGTTGGTCGGGCGGGTAGTCGATAGGTTTGTCGTTTAGTCGGTCGAGCAGTGGGTTGATCAGTCGGTGGGTGGGTGGTTTGGTCTGTCAGCCTGTCAGTCAGCCCCTCACTCATGCAGTCATCCGATCTGTCACTCATGCAGTCCATCAGGCATGCAGTCATCCACGCTGTCACGCATGCGGTCAGTCGGTTGCGCAATGGGTTGGTCAGTCGGTGGATGGGTGGTTTTGTCTCTCAGGATGTCCGCTACTCATGCAGCCCATCAGTCCGTCACTCATGCAGTCATCCAATTTATCAGTTATTAAGTCGGTGACTTATATATTCAGTCACTCAAGTGGTTGGTCAGTCTGTCACACATGCAGTCAGCCGATCTGTCACTCATGCAATCGGTTGGTCTGTCCATCACTCATGCGGTCCGTCGAGCCGCCGAAGGGTAGTTTGGTCTGTCAGCATGTCCATCACTTATACAGTCATCTGATCCATCCCTTATGCAGACATCCGATCAGTCACTCATCTGGGTGGTCAGTCCACCAGTCTGCCACCCATACAGTCATCCGATCTGTCACTCATACACTCATAAGATCGGTCGCTCATGCAGTCATCCGATCTGTCACTCATGCAGTCTGTTACACATTCAGTCATCTGATGTCACACAGGCAATCCATCAGTCTGTCACTGATGCAGTCCGTCAGTCTGTCACTCATGAAGTCATCCGATCTGTCACTCCTGCATTCGTCAGTCCGTCATGCATTCGCCAGTCTGTCACATGCAGTCATCCGATCTGTCATTCATGCAGTCATCCTCACTCATGCAGTCATCCGATCTGTCACTCATGCAATCTGTCACTCATCCAGTCACCCTATCTGTCACTCCTGCAATCATCCGATATGTCACACAGGCAGTCCATCAGTCTGTCACTGATGCAGTCCCTCGGTCTGTCACTCATACAGTCTTCCGATCTGTCAGTCTGTCACCTACGCAGTAATCCGAGCTGTCACTCATGCAGTCATCCAATCTGTCATTCATGTAGTCATTCGATCTGTCACTCATGCAGTCATCAAATCTGTCACTCATGCAGGCATCTGATCTGTCACTCACGCAGTCATCTGATCTGTCACCCATGCAGTCGATCGGTTGTTCACTGAGTCTGTCGCTCAGTGGGTTGGTCAGTCGGTGAGTTGGTCGTTTGGTCCATCAGTCCATCACTCATGCAGTCATCCGAGCTGTCACACATGCAGCCATCCGATATGTTACTCACACAGTCCGTCAGTCTGTCACTCATGCAGTCATCCGAGCTGTCACGCATGCAGTCATCCGATATGCCACCCTTTCAGTCTGTCAGTCCATCAGTCCTCCGATCTGTCACTCAAACGGTCAGTCAGTCTGTCTATCAGTGGATTGGTCAATCTGTAGGCGGGTTGTTTGGACTGCCAGCATCTCATGCAGTCCTTCGATCTGTTACTCATGCATTCCGTTAGTATGCCACTCATGCAGTCTAGACTGTCAATCTCTATTCCTCATGCAGTCATCCGATCTGCTACGCATGCAGTCGGTCAGGCGGTCAGTTGGTCACTCACTCATGCAGTTTGTCGGTAATCCAATCTTTCACTCATGCAGTAAGTCGCTCATCCGATCTATCACTCATGCAGTCGGTCGGGCAGGCGGCTGGCCTGTCTATCACTCATACAGCATTCGTGCTATCACTCATTCAGTCTGTTAGTCCGTGACTCATGCGGTTGGTCATCGATCTGTCACTCATGCCATTGGCCAGTCATCCGATCTGCCACTCATGCTGTCGGTCTGTCAGTCTATCGGTCGGTCATCATGTCAGTCAGTCTGTCATTCAACTGATCTGTCACTCATGCAGTCGAAACACTCATGAAGTTGGTCATCCGATCTGTCACTCATGCAGTCGGTTGGTCAGTCGTTTGATTCATCATTCAGTAGGTTGGGCGGCCTGTCAATCCATCACGCATGCAATCAGATCTGCCACTCATGCAGCCGGTCATCTAATCTATCACTCATGCAGTCAGTCGGTCATCCGAGCTGTCACTCAAGTAGTTGGTCAGTCTGTTGGCCTGCCCATCAGTCCGTCACTCATACAGCTATCCGAGCTGTCACTCATGTAGTCTCTCAGTCCATCACACATGAGTCGTTTGATCTGTCGGCCTATCTGTCAGTGCGTCACTCATGCAGTCGAACATCCGATCTGTCACTCATGAAGTCAGTCATTCATCTGATCTGTTACTCATGCAGTTGGTCAGTCATCCGATATGTCTCTCATGCGATCGGTCGGTCATCCGATCTGTCACTCATGCGGTCAGTTGAAAATTGTCTAAAAGTCACTCCTCTTTTCCCCCTCCCATATCCCATCATACTAACATATGCCCACTCACATCGCTTCGCTGTTCGAGGCCGTACTTGCAAACCCGCAATTTCTCGCTACGTTCGCTGCCGGTTTTCAAGTAGCCAATCAGATTTCTGCCTACTTTAATCTCGCTATGAATCTAAAAATAGAGGCGTGGCTTCGTGCCAACATCGATGGAGAGCTTGTGAGACATGAATGTCAATCTATGTGATTGACAGTATGTTAGTAGGATGATAATAACCGAACAATTTTATTAGGCGGTAGTTGACTGACCTCATTTGTGAAGTTTTGCGAGCTTAGCTCATACATCAAAAGCCTGCATGCACGAGACTCAGCACGGGAGCGTTAGTGGGAGGGCGAGACCGTGCGATGGGACCCCATATCCATACCGTAATTTCAAAGTAGTCTGAAATGAGATCACGAAAAATCAGGATATGATTGCTTTTTTATAATGAAAGTCCCATAGCGAAAATACCACACTCCTGTTAAGACACACTTATGAATGAACGTGAGTTGCCCTGCCCGTTTTCGTAATAACCGCAATAGTTTGCAAATTATTGTGAAAAGGTTACGAAAACTGATAACGCAAGCCACCTTCACTTATACGCGGTGCAGGTTACCAGTATTGTTGGCCTGTTTACAGCTAATTCGCCTATTTTAGTCTTTCCTATCATTTCATTTAGTGGTTAGTAGTATTTACTAAAGATGCACCCATCTAATAACAAAAGCTGATTGACATCAGTTGAAACCGAAAGCGAAACAAGAACTATGTCACGTGATAAGAGGGATTTCCCTGCATGAATATTTATGAGATGAACACTGAATACAATATAAACTAGATGGATAAAATCAGTAATGGCTGTAAAAATGTGCTATTTAACGATCGCGGTAACGGTGGAATTGCATCGTTTTATTAGTGGCATTGTGCAAATGTGAACGTCTCCTGCCACAATGAGATGATGTATATAGGCTAGAGATTTATTTGCAATAATGAAATACTGTGACATAGCAGCTTTAATAGTCCGTCAGGTGGTATGAATTGTATGTCTTTACTATTTAATAAACATGTTGTTGAATATTTTGAAACTAATTTGACTAGGCGCTGTTGCTGCCAGTGGCAGCAACAGCAACCAGTTAAATTGGTTTCAAAATATTCAAATGCTTACCTGTATAGTTTTCTGGAAATTGATAGGCAGGACGTTTGTGGATCGATCGATCCCAACAATAGCGAGCTATGCGCGGAGCTTAGCTAGTGATAGGCGGGGCATGGCTAAAACTGAAAAGATCTATTATTTTCCTCGTCAACTAGTGGTTGGTTTTAACTTTGATCTGAATAATATATCTCTGTGGCTTTTTGTCTTACTATGAACTATCGCTGGCCGTGCTGCGTCTGGTTCTAGCAATTTGTTCTGCATTTCATTGTATAGGTCTTTCATTAGTTTCGACAATGCTGGATTTCGTCTGTTGTAAACAAGTCGGGAAGAAATTCATTGTTGCTTTCCTGATAAGATTCAAGCCAAACGGAATTTTGCTTTGAAGTAGTCTAATCCAGAAGCATTCCCTTAAGTTTCTGAAATTTCTATCCGCTTCTTTAGTTTCTGAATCTGGTCTCTTTTCCATTGGAATAATTGTGAAATGTTCGGTCAGTGAGTGGTCAGTGTGATCAGCGATGGCAGTACCCTGTTACAAATTTATGTCTGAAACTTGAGTGGCAGGTGATAGTGAGTTTTCACTTCACCAACATATTGCCCTTGACAATGTTAATTCATTATTAATTAGGTAGATAATATTCGATAATAATGTTTGTTTTTAGTCTGAAAGCTTGTGAATATTTGTGTATTTGAAATGTAGTTGTCTAGCTCGCACATTTTCATATTGCATTTGACTTTGCTTACGAGCCCATTGCATACAATTGATCGGTTATACTCAATTTTAAATGGTTGAATTCTGAATCTTTTAACACTTTGTAAGTTTCTAATTCTCTAATAGTTTCTGATTTTATACCTTTGAGAAGACGGTTTGAATAACCTCTTGGCCTGTGTACTTTAAATCTTTAAAGACTAACTTTGGTCACGAAAATCGAAAGATTTCCTTATTTGATGCCATTTACAGGCCAAGAGAATACTAGTCACAGAGATCAGAGGGTTCTTATTTTACTTTTATTTACCAAGTGGTCTGAGGGGGGGGGGGGGGGGGGGGGGGGGTGTTCCTAGGGTAGAATTGTCTGTAGAATTCAGAAATCCATTCCCTACAAAAATCTACATAGAAGTTTTCCCACAATTTGGTCTTGAATTGAGGTATCACTACTACATGCAGATAAGGGAGCATATGAATGGGTGGCATATCCTGATTCATTTCATATGGTGGAATGCCTGGTATTCATGGCATAGTATGGGTTGTAAGGTTATTTATAACTATACCCCTATTTTCTCGGTGATGCTCTTGAAAATGTGTAATATCTACCTAATATCATTGATTAGAACGAAGATAGTCATCATAGATCGTGATCATTGTATACTATCAGATATAAACATTGGACAACATGTATATGTTTGAAGAGCATGCGGGGTGAAGGCTACACAGTTTGTATTGCTGTTAGGAATCCACATAGATACTAAATTTGTCTACATTTACATTAAAGATCAACCCCACCAGACCGCTTGGTTACTAAAAGTCCATTAAAACCACCTGATGCTTGGGACAATTATCCAGACGGTAGAATGATGTTGTTGGTGATGGTTTTCTGTGTGTATATTAAACCAAGTTTTCTATCTATTGCAGGCTATTATAGATGATAAATCCGGCGAGATTAGTGTAGTCTGCAGCGTGCAAGCATTGTATGTGTATCAGCGAATAATGTGTAAAATAGAGATCAGCGTGTAGATTAGATAAGTGTGTAGACTAGATACTAGTGTGTAGCTTAGGGAACATTGTGTAGACTAGATGATAATCCGATTAGTGAATAGTTTGTTTTCCTGGTAGAATAGGCTATGACATTATTTAAACATTTTCCATCTTGGGGGGAAATATGCTGATGAAGCCACACCATTCGATAATAAATCATGGGACAGTATCAATCAATGTGACACCTCTCAGTATTTTAGTATCAAACTACCTGCCATTTATGATGAGATATTGTTGCACATTGGCTCCAAAGCAGCTCTATGGGCATATTTGCAAAGAGGTGTCTCTTTGGTCTGCCCGTATCAAAGTCTCGTGGGAAAGGATGGAGAGATCCCCTTTGGGATAAAATAAAGCAAATGCAGTAAAGAACAGACATAAATCACATGAACATTCAAGCAATATAACATTTCACAAAGCAGCGTTTGATAATCTCAAAGAACACATGAATATAACCTTGATAGAAAACCAAGCTGCTGAGTTACTGACATCACTCGTCTGTGCGAGAGAATTCTCAAGGAGTATCTAGAAGATTTGAAAGTACTAAAGTTTCAAACAAAGAAGGGATTATTATCTATAATTCTACACACAGTGAAGAAGCAGCAATATGCAGAGCAAGATTTGATGAGATGTCAGTCAAAGAGACAATCTTCTACCTCAGGTCACTTATCCTTAATATGCAGAATAATGAGGAGGTACACCAATCCATAACAGCTGAAATCCTAACTTCAAGACCGGACGAAAGGCCTTCTGGACTTATAGACTTCTTCAGAGTACTATATACAGGAGCCAGTGTATCTACAACAACAAGCTAGGATTGAAAGGCAAGTCAAATCTGTATAAGATGGCATTGTATTTGCAACAACGAGAGGGAGAACATAGCTATCTAAATATATTTGCATGGGAGTGGTAGAAATAAGCAGTCACTTTGGTTACTGTGTCACTGTGTCAACTACCACATGGTAGAGAGCCTGGAAACAGACATTGCTACAAACAAGTCGCAAAGAAACCATGCTACGCCAGATGGTATCAAACAGCTTTCTGGATTGCGCACTGGAATAGCCTATGGTAATTATGAAACTACCAGAAACATTACCAGGTGGATGTACGCTACATGAAACGGTTGGCATCTGCTATCAAACTATTGTCCTTCCTATTATCCATGCATCCATTTCAGACAACCTTTCCCTGTATGTAACCTACACAACTAATGGCAGAACAGCAAAACGAAGCTTTCATCTTGAAGAAACCTTTGTCGAACTATATCATAAGAAACCCAAGATAACAGAATTCCAGTATCCGGTGAAAGATATGCAAAGACCAGTGCATGTAACCAGTGTTAAATACAGAGATATGCTTTGGATGATGCGCATGGTTGAACGAGAAACGACTATGTGGACTGGTTTTAATTCACTTTTCACAGAAGATCCTCTACCGACACAAAGAATATTTGACATGAACAATCTTAGACAGCCTCCAACCAGACTTGATGTTGTACCACACAAATCATCACTCCCACTCATCATCCTATTTATCTGACACATTCACACTTTCTCCATCTGCGATTTCCTCCTCTTCGTCACCAACGTCCATGAATCTCGATCATTTTCCAGAACCTGGCATCTATTCTGTGGCACCTGGTCACAATCAAATCAGTTGATCTGGAAACATCCATCCATAAGGAACCACTGTGTTGTTCATGCTGCGATAAACATGGGTTAGGTAGTGATGCATTCTTTTAGATAAATGCCACATAGTGTATCCGCAGTATCTTGTTTTTCGGAACATGGCTGCATGCAGGCATGCTACCTGGATTCACTTCTTTAATTCGTTCTAAAGGGTCATTATTCCGTTTGGGAGCATAATGTTGCTGAAAGAACACCAATATTGTTCATGTGAGCCTTGCCATACAAGGCACAAACACATTTTTCCAGACCGTTGATGAGTTCCTGTGAGATAATAGTGCTGTCACCCAAAATGAGAGAATACTTCAGAATTTACATTATTTCATTTCCAAAATCTGATTTTGCCGGTATTTTCCTTTATTCATGAATGCCACTGTGCCATCAGAGCCAGTGAATGCATGAAGTTCCATGATGGCATGAATCACGTTTGCCTTTACATTAGAATCAGGCTGCGATATGCTAATGTAGCATCTGATATTCTCACCACTCAGTCCAACATCCATCCACACTTGGTTTGTGTGAGATATGAATACAAGAAGAGCCTGTGCTGCATGTATTTCTGCTGGATCTGTTTTCTTAGATTTAAATGCAGTCGACAATCGTCTGCCAGCCTCGGCTATAACCTTTTGACTGGACTCAATTTCACTCTGATGCTTTTTTTGTTCCTCCAACAGACCTTTATTATCATCATCTAATTTTCTTGCAAAATTATCAACTAAATACCAATACATCTGAATGTTGGTAGCATCTATCAACAACAAAATGACAGGTGTAGCCATATTACTGTTAGTATTCAATTTATGATGAAAACCAGAATAGTTTTATACTAAACAGACATTTATTGGACATGTTGGAGAGAAAAACACACAAACAATAATTTATCTTACGTCTTCTTTCAGAAAAGTAGGACATGACCCTAAAAATTAGGAAAAGTAGGACGCATGTCCAAAAAGTAGGACCGCTGGGAGCCCTGAATAGGAGTGGCCCTTTTCCCCCACCTCTCCTCCGCTTCGGCGTTGTAGGCATTGTCCTGTGAAGGAGGCCCGCTCAAGGCACACTTTCCTCTCGCAGCCAAAAGCTTGGCCGGCCTGAGATTATATAGCTTATATTAAGTT
Source organism: Chaetoderma sp. LZ-2023a (assembly GCA_034401795.1). Taxonomy (NCBI): domain Eukaryota; kingdom Metazoa; phylum Mollusca; class Caudofoveata; order Chaetodermatida; family Chaetodermatidae; genus Chaetoderma; species Chaetoderma sp. LZ-2023a. The sequence goes on from CM067375.1 coordinate 53,553,303, forward strand.
GACTAGTGACCACGTTATGACTCTCCTTTGCGGTGATACCTCACAGACTATACAGATCAGAGATCTGTGAGGTACTTCTGGCGAGGATCAGTTTAAACAATAACACCATTCCAATCTTACATACCTTTTAACTCCATTAGTAGCAAATGAGTACCATTGTTCGCGCTATTATATATTAAAGTCTCATATCGAAAGTTTATAAATGGACCGACATACCGGTGACACTAACAGCCGGAAATGATACGGTATGATTTAACTTCCGCAATGATGGTCACGCGGCCCCACTGGAACGTGAACTTTCCACCGACTCTAGATGTCGGTCTGTGTACGAACCGGAGACTTGAGTCCCGATCCGTTACCCCGAGATCAGCTAACCAGCATCCCCGCTCCAACGCACCATATACCTGCGGTGCAGCGGAATACGAGGTAGTCACGGAGCAGTGCATAGCCCCGGAGGCTACATTTCCTCCGTAATATATTTGAAATCAGCCCAGTGGTCGTTTAGAGGAGGTGCAGCGGAATACGAGGTAGTCACGGAGCAGTGCATACTCCCGGAGGCTACACTTCCTCCGTAATATATTTGAAATCAGCTCAGTGGTCGTTTAGAGGAAAAGTTGACGGATGGACACGCAATGGACGGTCGCCATGGCAAAAGCTCACTTGGCCTTTCAGGCCAGATGAGCGAATAATGGTCCTGGGTTATTATTACTCCATACTAAATTTTATACAAAAATTCTGACCTCGTCACACATTTGTTATTATGTGAGCTGAAGAGTTTCTCAATTTAGGCAAGCATATATTTAGGAGACAATCCAATTGGAAAGAACTCAGTAAATCTGAAATATGTTTAAATGGTTTGCCTGTGAGAGACAAAATACTGAAGACACAACGATCGGCGATAGGGACCATCAATGAGCTAGACTCTGGCAGGAGAGAAATTGTAAAAAATAGTTTTAGTGATGCAGTGCATAATAAATGGAAATAAAGTCGACCATCAGAATTGTTTACATTTTTATATTTGTGGAATTTATAATTTGTATATATAAGAACTGATGTTAAAATGAGGGCATTGACCAACTGGAAGCACATTATGGACATTGTTCCGTATATTAAATTTATAGCTCTATCAGATCTAGCTCCTTTAATAATTCTAATCCTAACTTCCTATGGTACACGAATGTACTCCGTGTCTGCTCGTGTGTGCATGCGTGTGAAATGTATCTGTATATTAAAGGTAGGCCTCAGACTATATGACTGTTCTTTGAAGGTCATCCGTACCAATTTTCCATTTGGAGGTCTTGACTCTGGCAGGTAGCGACCGCTTGTGCATGGCAATGGTGGGAACCGATCGGTCAACGCTTTACCACTCATATCAGCCAAAAACTGCTTCTGCAGTTGTCTTGAGTAATGTTCATTTGCAGAGAATATTTTTGAAAATTTACCACTAATTACTGGCTCGATAACCGAGCCAGTCATTCCAGTGGTAAACTTTCAAAAATATTCTTCTATTGGGCTGCAAATGGATATTTTCTATGAGAAAATTTCTTGATCAAATGTTAAGTATCGGATGTCATAATCTGATACGTCACTTGCTAGCTGATGTCGCAGTCAAAATGATGCAGGCCAAGAAACTGGCAATAGTCCATTACCAAAGGATCTGAATTGTACGCCTTTGATTAGTTTACAAGAGGCCCAAAGGCCTGTGACGCTCACCTGGACCATTAGCATTTGAACCATTTTAATTTAAATAAACAATGGATAATTTTTGGAAAATCCAAGTTGGCCTCCAAAAGAATTGACCAATCAAGATTCTTGTTTGATGTGTTGAAGCCTACCATCATAGGATCAATCTCCAAGTTTTGCTCATTAAGAAGTACCATTTTTAAATGGTTCCAGAAGATTATCAGAAAATCAAAGATGGCTGCCAAAAAGTTGACCTATCAAAAAAGACGCTACCACTATAAGATCCTTCCAGCCCGGTTTGGTTGAAATTGGGCCCACGTTTAAAGAGTAGCGTTTTAAACGAATTTCGATTTTTAGGAAAATCAATGGCCAGCCAAAAAAAAAATATCAAGTCAAAATTCTGTATACAAGTTTCAAAGCGTCCCAGCTTAAGGTCCTTCCAGCTGAGTTTGGTTGAAATTGGCCAAGCGGTTCATGAGTAGCCCTTTAAGTGACTATTTTCAGAAAATTTAAGTTGAACGCTGAACAAAATGACCACTCACAATTCTGTATAAAGCTCTGAAGCACCACACTCTAGGATCCTTATAGTCATGTTTGCTTGAAATCATTCAAGCAGTTAATGAGGAGTAGCCTTTTAACTAATTTCCAGAAATTTTAAGAAAATTCAAGATGGCCACCAAAAAATTGCCCAATCAAAATTCTGTATATAGATTCTAAAACCTAACAGCCTAATATTCTTCCAAACAAGTCTGGTTCAAATTGCTAAAGCAGTTAATGATGAGTAGACTTTTAAACCATTTCCTGTTATTTTTCGCAAAATTCAAGATGGCCGCGGAAAAAATTGCCCAATCAAAATTCTGTATACAAGTTCAGAAGTATTTAATTCTTCTTAGAGGCAAGATTATTGTTATTACGACCTTGACTTCCTATCGACCTGAACCATATTCCAAATGATCAGGCATGTCTGAAAAACCTACATAACATCATGCAAATTGATCAACATACTCCAATTCATATTTCTGCACTAACTCCAATTCATATTTCTGCACCGAGGACAAAAATGATGTTGACCCTGTTCTATGACCATGAGCTGTTGAGCGGAAACCTATTCCAAATGATCAGGCATATGTGAAAGCCATAAAAGGACTCTAACATCATTGAAATTGGTCAAGTGGTTCCAGAGATATGGTATTCTCTGTAGTTTCCATGAGAGACGTCGTCCATTTTGCATTTTTTTGTTCTCCATTTCACACCCTAATGAAGTGAAATCAACCACTATCTCAATTTCTGTATTCAATTCCTATGGAAAGTACATCCCAGCCCTCACTAATAACACTCTAGGGTCTTTTCATACGAGTTTTCTTTAAATGGGCCAAGTGGTTAATGACTTAAATGAGGAGTAGGCTTTTAACTGATTTCCAGAAATTTTCAGAAAAGCCAAGATGGTCGCAGGAAAAATCGATCCATCAAAATTCTCGTTAGACATGTTGAAGCGTACCACGACAGGATTATTCGACTCAAGTTTCATAGAAGTCGGTCCGTTGATATTGGAGGAGTAGCGTTTTAAAGGATTTCCAGATGATTTTTGGAAAATCCAAGATGGTCGGCAGATAAATTAACCAATTCAAATTCTGAATAGAAGATCTGGAGCCTATGACGATAGGATGCATCCAGCCACACTTGGTTGAATTGGTCAAACCATTGAGATGCGAGTTGATCGACGGATGCCGGGCAGCGGCCGTGGCATAAGCTCCCTTGGCACTTTAGGCCAGGTGGTCTAAAAATGATTTCTAGAATTTTTTTTAAAATCCAAAATTTTGTACAAAGCTCTGATGCCTACCAGCAAAACTTAGTTGAAATCAGCCAAACAGTTTTTAACATGTCATTTCAAGTTGCTATCAAACATTTACTATAGAAACCTCAGAAATTACAAAAATCCAAGATGACTGCTGGAACAATGGAATAAATGGCCCAAAGGGGCACAGTGCTCACTTAGCTGATGAGGAACTGTAAAAATTGTTACATTACTTAATGCACAGCATGTATCATTGGTCCATTAAGTAAGCATAACTGTTGCAATAGACCAATGAAACTTATCATTATTGACCAATGAGGCAATCACCCTTACCACTAATAAAACAAATAGCGATTTCTTCCTCAGACATAGACCAGTCATCCTGTGAAGTTTCAAAGTGATCAGCTAAATTGTCATGGAGTTATCATCCGGAAACAATTTTTCAAGATGGCCACCGGTGGATGGCTCCCACTCCACCACCCCCATATTTGGTTTCTGATCATCTAAATTTCAATAAGTTACTTCTTTAGACCTAGTTCAGTTATCCTATGAAGGTTCAAAGGGATCCGCTAAACAGAAATGGAATTATCGAACGGAAACCAATATTCTAGAGGGCTGCCAGTAACCGGCGGCCATCTTGGATTTAGGATCATCGTTGATTTTGATAGATTTCGTCTCCGGAACTAGTCCAAGCAGCCTATAAATTTTCAAAACAATCCAATAAACGGTAAGTGGGTTATCATCCGGAAACCAATTTTCAAGATGGCCGCCCTTCAGATCATCATCAGTTTCTATAAGTTTCCTCTCCAGACCTAGTCCAACTACCCTATGAAGCTTCAAAGCGATCCGATAAACTGTAACAGAGATATCATCCGGAAACAACTCATCTGCATGGTCGATCATGCATGCTTGAATGCACACAGAAATTTCTTATTGCCCTTCATGATGCTACTTTAGGGCCACAATATAAGGATCTATTTCGAGCAATGCACTGCCTTTTCCTAGCTATGATCCGCCTATCTTTTACAAATGTTGGAATCGATTTGAAATCTGAATTCCCATAATCTAAATTTTAAGACAACTCGGCAGGTAAGCTGTTAAACAGTTTGAAAATAATTTGACTGGGGGCTGTTGCTGCCTATGAGATTGTTTATTAAATTGTAAATTCATCAAAGACATACAAGTCATATATTAGTGACGGACTTTTCAATTTTTGTGACGCCATTACGATTGCGATGTCGGCTAACTAGTGATGCAATTGATTATGATGTTAGATCCATTAGTGACAGATCAGATCCCTCAATTAAGTAAAAATAAACATCCTTATTGAACATTTTTTTTTATTACGTAAAGCATATACATATAATATATCACGTATCGTCATCATCACTTTCATCTAAATCAACATCATCATCATCAACAGGGTTATCATAATCTGGCTCGATTGTAAACATTGCCACATCTTCACCATCATCATCGTCATCACTGTCATCAGCATTATTATCACCATCACCTTTGACTGTAGCTGATGAGAGAAACACATAATACAAGACCAATTATGTTTTGTTTTACGAAACTTCCCACCCAAAACACACAATTGGAGACGGGGGAAAAAGATAAAAACAAGAGACCCAAGGGGCCTGTGGCGCTAACCTAGACCATTGGCATTTAAACCATTTGCATTGGAATAGACAAGATGGATGATTCTCGGAAACTCCAAGATGGCCACCAAAAAATTGACTCTTGCTTAATATGTTGAAGCCTACTGTCATAGGATCGTTCCACCCAAGTTTTGTTGAAATCGGGTTATTGATTGAAGATGTACCATTTTTAAATGGTTCCAGAAAACCTTCATAAAATCAGATTGCTGCCAAACATTGACCTATCAAAATTCTGAATAGATTTCTAGAGGCTACAACAATAGGATCCTTCCAGCCAAAATTGGTTGAAATTGTCCAAACGATTAATGAGGAGTAGCATTTTATATGAATTCCCATTTATCAGAAAACCAGATTTCCCAAAATATTCAGAAAATCCAAAATGGCGGTCAGAAAAATTGACCAATCAAAATTCTATATGCAACTTCTAAAGCCTCCCTCCCTAGGCTCATTCCAGCCAGTCTGGTTGAAATTGCCCACGTAGTTAATGAGTAGATGATTTTCAGCTATTTTTCAGGAAAATTCAAGATGGCCACCAAATAAATTGACCAATCAAAATTCTATATACAAGCTCTGAAGCATAGCACTTTAGGGTCCTTCCAGCCGAATTTGTTTGAACTCGTTCAAGCAGTCAATGAGTAGCCTTTTAACTGATTTCCCAAAATTTTCAGAAAATCCAAGATGGCCACCAGAAAAATGGATCAATCCAAATTCTGTATACAAGTTCTGAAATCTACTAGTCTAGTATCATTCAAGCCAAGTCTGGTTGAAATTGCTCAAGTAGTTAATGAGTAGCATTTTAAACGATTTCCCACCATTTTCAAGAAAATCCAAGATGGTTGCCAGAAAAATTAACCAATCAAAATTCTCTATATAAGTTCTGAAGCATAATAGGCTGGGGTTCTTTCACCCAAGTTTGATTGAAATCGGCCCAGTGGTTATCAAGGAGTAGGCTTTTAAGTGATTTCCCAAAATTTTCAAAAAATCCAAGATGGCCACCGGAAAAATGGGCAAATCGAAATTCTGTATACAAGTTCTGAACTCTAACAGCCTAGTATCCCTCCAGCCAAGTCTAGTTGAAATTGCTCAAACAGTTAATGAGGAGTAGCATTTTAAATGATTTCCCGCCATTTTTAAGAAAAAATATGGTTGCCGGAAAAATTGACCAATCAAAATTTTGCATACAAGTTCTGAAGCATACTTGGCTAGGGTTCTTGCATCAAAATTTGATTGAAATCGGCCAGGTGGTTATCAAGTAGGCTTTTAAGTGTTTTCCAAAATATGTTAGAAAATTCAAGATGGCTACCGGAAAAATTGACCAATCAAAATTCTGTATACAGGTTTTGAAACCTACCAGCCTAGTATCCTTTCAGCGAAGGTCTGGTTGAAGTAGTGTTTTAAATGATTTCCCGCAATTTTTTGGAAAATTCAAAATGGCCACCGGAAAAATAGATCAATCAAGTCTGTATACAAATTCCAAAGGATACCATGCTAGGGTTCTTTCATCCAAGGTTGATTGAAATTGGCCAAGTGGTTATCGAGAAGGCTTTTAAGTGATTTCCAGAAATTTTCAGAAAATCCCAAGATGGCCACCGGAAAAATTGACCAATCAAAATTCTGTATACAAGTTCTGAAACATACCCGCGTACTATCCTCCCAGCTAAATCTGGTTGAAATTGTCCAAGCAGTTAATGAGTAGCGGTTTAAAAGATTCCCCGCAATTTTTCAGAAAATTAAAGATGAGCGCCGAAAAAATTGACCAATCAAAATTCTGTACATAAATTCTGAAGCCTAGCGTCATAGTGTCCTTCCAGCCAAATTAGGATGAAATCCGCCAAACAGTTAATTAGGAGTAGCATTTTAAAGCAAAAGTTGATGGATGGATAAATGCCAGCGGGCCGGACGGACGCAAGCCATGCCATAAGCTCACTTGGCCATTCTAACCAGGTGAGCTAATAATGCACAATTTCAAGCTCGGAAGTTTTAAGCTATTACAGCATTAACCCTTTCGTCAGTTAATTGTCAAGATTGATACAGAAATTACAAAGCGTTTTCTTAGTGAGTGTTCATATGCAGACCACGGGAAGACTTTCTAAAAATCTACCTCTTGGAATGGCTGCAAAGTTAACGAGCCAGCCAATTCAGTGGTAAATTTGAAAAAATAGGACTTTTCTCATGACCGTTGCAAAGCCATTTTGAGCGCCTTAATCAATAAATGGTTAACAAAGCAACAGAGAACAAAATGTTATAGAAATTCTGAGGAATTCCGAGTGATAAGGATTTGGCAGCGAAAAATTGCTAAATGGAAAGAATGTTGAAAATAATGCCTTAAAATTCCGTAAGTTAGAAAATTAAAGTTAGGAGGGTTTATAAAAAATAAAACAATTCGTATGGCCTAAAGGGGAATAACTCTCGTAATATACATTGTATAGACGTTGTTAAGACAAAAATTTGTGGGGTTTTTCTGCTAAATTTGTCTCTATTTCATTAAATCTGTCCATGACGCATTTCTGCAGACTACATTTTCCATGGGGTTTAACTCTGGATAGGCTTAATATTTTGAAAACAATTTGACTGAAAGTTGCTCGTGGCTAAGCCAGCAACAACTGTCAGTCAAATTGTTTTCAAAATATTAAGCATATCCAGTTATTGCCCATAGAAACTATTGTCTGGTGGCTTGCAGGAGTCAGACGGTTAAAGGTCAAGTTCATTGGCTTGATTGATGACCTCATGATCTTTACAGATTGAAATAACGTAGCAATATATTAATACTGCTACCACCATTTCCCCTGGCATCTAAATTTTGGTGATCCCAGGGACCGGACACCCTGAAAGCTGTGGTTCCCATGCAGATTTTCTCATCCATGCTAGAGGGTACCATAGACTCACAACTATGAATTATGGGGGCCCCGTGATAGAATCTGTGGGAATTTTTGTGCAAAACCTGTATAAAACTAATTAGTATTTAACAATCATGCATGATGTACATAAATCCATAAGGACCCTTATGAGAATCACTGTCTGTTACTACATATTTTGAGAATGAATTAGATGGAAAGTGGTTGCTGCCTAGGTTCTGTCAAGTCATTTTCTACATATTAACCCTGTACCACTCATATTAGCCAAAAATGGCTTCGCCAGTGGTCTTGAGAAATGTCCATTTGCAGACCAAGAGAAGACCATTTTTAGAATTTTACCACTGGAATGACTGGCACGATAACCGAGCCAGGCAACCCAGAGGTAAAATTTAGAAAATAGACTTCTTTTGGTCTGCAAATAGAAATTTTCTTGAACAAATTGAAGAGTTAAACGGTTAAACATGGTTCATTACACACCAGTTACACTGCCTATCTTTTTAGACGCTAACAGTATCATTGAATTTCTCAGTCTATGAACCTCTCCATCCATCGTATGATGTCATAAGCAATTACGTGACGTGTAGGATGACATCATAATCAATGACTTAGATAAATTTGTCACGAATGCATAATTGATGGCGGACTCAGGGTTACGCCACATGTCTTTACTATTTAATAAACATGCTGTTGAATACTTTGAAACTAATTTGACTGGGTAGCAACAGCACCCAGCCAAATTAGTTTAAAATATTCAAGAACTTACCTTGTATAGTTTTCTGGAAATTAAAAGTCAGAGAGTGCAAGGATCGATCGATCCTAACAAGGGCGAAGTGTGGGTGGAGCTAAGCTAGAGCTGGGCGGGGCATAGCTAAAACTGGATTCCGCCATTAGCACTTACGTTTCACTGTCACTTTTGTCGGACGGATTGGCTCCTGCCGTTCCTTTAATACGCGAAACTTTCCATCACTCTGCCACATGGTTTCTATGGTGATATGGAACTCGGCCATTTGGTGACCAAAAAGCTTCTGCAAAAAGGAAAAACAATAAAAAATGTTTTTAAAACCCCTGACCATTTAAACCTTTAATTATTTCAAGAAAATTTTAATTTCCTCAATAGTTTTCATTTTCTCATCAGTCATTCCAATGGTAAATTTTCAAAAACAAAAGGTGCAGTGGCCGAGTGGTTAGGGAGTACACCTGTCTGCAAATAGGTACCTTTGAGGGCAGTGTCAGCAATACAGAATGTTGGCAAAAAGCCATCGAGCTTCTATAACCACCAGCCGGGTTGTATGCTCCAAAAGGGAGTTGAGATTGTGCAGGAATGAAAAAGTCCCAATGACCACGGAATAAAGTTGTAAAGTTGGCTCAGCACGCAACTGGAAGCAGACTATAAAACAATGACCTATAACACCTATTTTCTTGGTCTGCAAATGGACAATTTTTAAGACCACTACCGAAGCTGTTTTTGGCTGATATGATTCTTAAAGGGTTAGTGTACATAGTGGACAATTACTCAGCTATACATGTAATATAAGATGAGCGGTCTCATTATGAAAGTGGAGTTGCCTCACACTATTCACGGCCTCACAGAAATAACGTAAAATGTTTCCAAAACAAAATAAAAGTTAACTGTAGAATATTTTGAAGATAATTGGATTGGAATGTCTTCCAATCTAATCATGTTCAAAATATTCAACAGAACAATTTCTTACATTGGGTTCAAAATTGTACTAACTCTACCATGTTTACATTTTTTATTTCAGAAACACGTTAACTTATTTATGGTTAAAGTGCATTGTCTCCGAGTCAAATATTAACCTTTACCACTCTGACGTCATAATTTTTCATTTTCAAATTAAATTAAAAGATGAACTGGTGTTCAATTTTAAACAAATTTGGTGGAAGATAGACAGCAACAACCAGCATTCACCATTGAAATTGTTGAAAAATGTACAACAGTTTCTTTGCTATTGATACAGTAAAAGATAGAATATTGACATCAGAGTTGGAAAGGTTAAAGCAACCCTGTTCACTATGCTTCTGACGCCCTTCCCAGCCAGCAAGCTGGGCTCGAGCGCTGATCTGAGGGGATTCCCCATTTAATGACATCAATGTCATAAAGGTTCATTAATCAAGAAGAAAACAATTCTTTCATTGTTAATAAATGAAGCCGGTAAAACCATTTTTATTAAGGTATCTGTAATTGCTGAAATTTCTGCACATTACATTTTCCATCAGCTTTAACTTTGAACATGCTAAATATTTTGAAAACAATTTGACTGAAAGTTGTTGGTGGCTAAGCCACCAACAACTATCAGCTAAATTATTTTCAAAATATTAATTAGATCCATGGTTATTGGCCGTGAAATTATTTCTAGTGGAATGGCAGGTAATTAATATTAATATTTAAGGGAGGCAACTCTTCTCAGGCAAAAAAACCATACTGGTAATATTACAAAGCGAGTTCTCTCCCTTTTGTCAAAAACTGGTTTTGAAGAACATGTTAGTCATCACAGATCATTCCTGTCTATAACAACCACCTTTGTGCATATCAAAAGATGATCACAAAAAGATGCCTGGTTGCTTAATCAATGTGAAACGTGAAAAAGCATATAGATCATTGCCACCATAAGATGATGGTAAATTATGACAGGCGGTTCTATGAAATTTTAAATGACCACAGACAGCATAGTGGATACAAAAATCAGGTTATTTCATTTATATCATATGAACATGGAGTTAGGGGGGGGGGGGGGCATATTGGCAGCCATTTCAAGTATTTGTAGTCAGAGCAGTTGTAATTGGTGTGCTAGCTTGTGCTGAGTGCATGCATATTCCCCCTCCCCAGCTCCCCCCCCAGAAATATTGAACTGAAGCCAAATCGTTGTAGTGTGGCCCGAGCCCGCCGTTGTTCTTAGTGCATGGAGAGAAGATGTAACACCTATAGATAGTAGTATAGATAGCAGCAGTATCCTCCCCCACCTCTCTGGGCAGGCAGGTATGGCTCTCAGCCAGCCCACTGCAGAAACACATACTTCAGATTCTGAATTCGATTATTAACCATTTAACCTTCAAATTTGTTTCAATTTTCTCATAGAAAATGCCCATTTGCAGACCAATGGAAGAGTATTTTTGAAAATTTAACACTGGAATGACTGGATCGAGCCAGTCATTCTAGTGGTAAATTTTCAAAAATAATCATCTAGTCTGCAAATGGACATTTCCTAACACCTTGGTAGCGGTCTTTATGGTCAGCTCGAGTGTTAGAGTTAAGAATTTAAAATAGCGTGGTTTAATTTTGAGAATTATGTTGGGGGAAGCTGCAGTTGCATACATACTGTATCGAGCAATGATTACTCCTTTAACACTTATGAGCCCAAAACGGCTTCTGCTTTTGCAGTAGTTTTGAAAGATGTCCATTTGCAGACCAAGAGAAGAGTATTTTTGAAAACTTATCACTCAATTGGCTGGCTCGATAACCGAGCCAGTCATTCCAGTTGGTAAATTTTCAAAAATACTCTTCTCTTGGTCTGCAAATCGAAATTTTCTTGAACAAATTCGAGGTTTAGTGTTAACACAATTTTGACCTTCATAAGGTTAATATATTATTTGATTTTAACCAGCAATATCTATATCAGGTTAATCGTTATCAAACTGATTTCAAAAGGTTAATTACTACCTAGTCAGTAGCTTATTAACCCTTGCCACTCTGATGTCAATATTCTTACTTTTAATGTGTCAATAGAAAAGAAACTGGTGTACATTTTTTCAACAATTTTGATGGATGATGTTGCTGTCTACGACAGCACCATCTTCCATCAAATTTGTTGAAAAATGAACACCAGTTCATCTTTTAATTTAATTTGAAAATTTAAAATCTTAACATCCGAGTGGTAAGCTTTAAATGACTGGTTCTGATCATGGAACTAATGATGAAGAAAGCTGTTGCTGATTAAGACAACAGCCTATGGCAACATTATCCACAAATTGAACACCTGCTATCATATCAAAGAGCTCAGAATTTAACCCTTTAACATTCAAACCAGCCAAAGCTGTGGTCTTGAAAAATGTATCTTTACAGAGTAAGAGTACTTTTGAAAATTTAACCATGGAATGACTGGCTTGGTAAAGTGGTAAATTTTCAAAAATAGTCTTCGGTTGCTCTGCAAATGGCCATTTTCTGAAGAAATGTGACGGTTAATGGATTCAAAAGCTGTAATTTTAACCTTTTCATTGATGAATTCTCCATATCTCATGTCCAGAAGGCAAACATACGGGGAAATTGAAATTAATTTGTCCAGAGGCCTACGGCAGCAACAGCTTCCAGTCAAATTAATTTCAAAATACTACACAGAATAAGATTTATATCGTAAAAGAATAATTTTCTGGGATTTGTCGGTGAAATGGATAATAGTCATGAGATTAACACAGTAACCTTTGAAATGGCAGTGCCTCAATATCAGGACAACAATACAGGATTAATATTGAATATTTTGAAACTAATTTGATTGTGAACTGCCAGTCAAATTAGTTTCAACAAATTTAACGAAATATTCATTACCTAAGAAATAATTTATCATTTCCGGTCAGTGAGGGTTAATCTTAACTTAAAACGTAATCTGTTGGATATTTTGAAATTATTTTGACTGGAAGCCATTGCTGCAACAACAGCTTCCAGTCAAATTAATTTCAAAATATCTGACCTTTTCCTGTATCGTTGCCTTGAAAATGAGATATGGGGAAATCATCGGTGAAAGGGTTAATGTTAACGCACCACATCATCATGGATGGGTGGGTGTGGGTGTAGTAGATGCAGATGATGATGTCGAAACAAGGATGGGGTGGAGAATGAGTCATAAGTCATGTTACTAGCTGCAGTTATTAGTCAGTCACACAGTCATCTCCCCCGCTGCCAATCATCCGGGTAAAGCTAGCACACATTTGCCAATCATTGAGCAAGCGAGAGCATGTATACATCTATACATTCCCGTACATACACTCGCCTATTGATTTACTATGAAATAATAGTTAGTCTTGACCAGTAAGCTTATAATAATAGTTAGTCTTGACCAGTAAGCTTATAATAATAGTTAGTCTTGACAAGTAAGCTTATAATAATAGTTAGTCTTGACCAGTAAGCTTATAATATCATAACCCTTTAATGGTCAAGCTCCACTGGTCTTGCGAAATGGCCATTTGCAAGTAATTGGAAACAAAGACAAATACGGTAGATAATTTTAAAATATTTACCACTGGAATGACTGGCTCGACAACTTAGACAGCCACTGCTAGTGGTAGATCTCTAGGTGTAGGTAGCTCTCAATAAACCACCATATCCCTTCATTTGTTCATCCACCCATCCACCGACTAGCCTGCCCACGATCCCGGCTGTATGGCAGTCAGTCAGTCAGTCAATTGACCACCCACCTAACGGGCGAATATCTGGCATACACACAAGCACACATTGAGATAACCCCACTTGTGTTTTGCAGCCACAAGGGGCTGCTTCTTTAAAATGGGTCGTCGAACCACCGAACCAATTTTTAACGCAATACAGGAATCCAATGCCCTGCCCATTTATAACTAAACTCCACCCATGCTTTGCGCATGTTGGGATCGATTTATATACTTTGAACCCCGTCTTCCCAGAATCATATTTTCAAGGCAACTACATTTTGTATACTGAACAGCGCCAAGTCAAATTAGTTTCAAAATATTCAACAGAATGTTTATTAAGTAGTAAACCCATGACATACAATTCGTACACCTGAAGGACTATCCTGGCTTTATGACAGAGTATTGTCTGTCAATTATGATCGTGACATCAATCTATACATATGACGTATTTGATTATGATGTCAATACTTGAGTGACAGAGGTCAACCATGCATTATTATTCAACTTTTAATACTCATATGTCCATCAAGAAGACTAGTTTTAAAAATTTACCACTGGAATGACTGGCTCGGTTATCGAGCCAGTCATTCTAGTGGTAAATTTTCAGAGATAATCTTTTCATGGTCTGCAAATGGACATTTAAGACCACTGTAGAAGCTGTTTTTCTGGCTTTAGTGTTAAAGAGTTAACACTCAAATTTAAAAAATCTATTTCAATTCTCTTATAGAAAATGTCTATTTGCAGACCAAGAGATTATTTTTCTTAATTTATCAATGGAATGACTGAGCCAGTAATTTCATTGATAAATTTTAAATAATTTCCCTGTAATCTCTAGGTCAGCAAATGGACATTTTTCAAGACCACTGCAATAGCTATGTTAGGCCAGCGTGAATATTAAATCGTTAATTGAAAGGCTCAGGGCAAGCTGGAAAACTCTAATTAAATGGATGAATCTGATCTGTCTATCAAGTCTATGACATCATAATCAATAACATCACAATCATAATTCACACATAGACTCCATCATGAACCTGGAATAGGAATTGTATGTCTTTGATGGACTTAATACTCTATTGAAAATTTTGAAACTAATTTGACTGGACGCTGTTGCTGTCTACACCCACTCAAATTAGTTTCAAAATAGTCAACAGCTTACAGGTCTGCATAGTTACACGTGCAGTCTATCTTGATATTGGGATTCTGGGAATTCAAGGTGCAATCGATCCCGAAATGGGCAAAGCATGGCCGGATCTTAGCGGATCTTTGTAGAAGTGAGCAGAGAATATATAACTAAAAGTACATTCATCAACTGGAAGCTGTAATCATTCATTCAAGGTTTTGAGGAGCGATATATTATCTACATACATGTACATAAGCTTCAAGCATGTTCTATCATTGTGGCCATAGATAATTATTTCCAGCTAGACACAGATATTTATTACCATTTTTATGTTTTTCCCATACTCAGCCTTTTAACACTTTAGCACTCATATCAGCCAAAAACAGCTTCTGCAGTGGTTTTGGGAAATGTCCATTTGCAGACCAAGAGAAGACTATTTTTGAAAATTTACCACTGGAGTGACTGGCTCAATAACCGAGCCAGTCATTTCAGTGGTAAATTCTCAAAAACAGTCTCCTCCTGGTCTGCAGTTTGACATTTTCTACGATAAAATTGAAATTTTCTTGAATAAATTCAAGGGTTAAAGTGTGAACCCTCGAATTTTGTTCAAATTTTTTAAAACAATTTTCTCAGAAAATGTCCATTTGCAGACTAAGAACTTTTTTGAAAATTTACCACTGGAATGACTGGCTCGGTTATCGAGCCAGTCATTCTAGTTATAATTTTCAAAAACAGTCGTCTCTTGGTCTGCAAATGGACATTTCTTAAGACCACTGTAGAAGCTGTTTTTGGCTGATATGAGTACTAAAGGGTTAAACCCATCCTCCATGGGTTCTATGATACAAATACAAGTCCGCAGAGGATGGTCACAAACATAAAACCTTGCATTATTATTAAGTGAGCTGTACTGGAGATATTAGACCAGAGCAGCCTCGCTCATCATCATCTCGTACAACAAATATGCTTTGGTCATCTACATCAACACCCCCTATGAATACAGCTCAGCTCAGAAATAACTTACCATGTTTCCAAAACAGAATAAAACGTACTGTTGAATACTTTGAACATATAACTAGACTGGAAGCCATCTGCCTAATACACACATGTAATATGCAGATGATTCCTCAAGGGCTTTGACAGTTATCAGCGCTCACAGGTGCATGTAACCATGGTCACGGTGAGTGCACGTTGCCCCTCATATGGCAGGTGTGCGTGCATGCGCGTGCGTGCGTGCAAACTGAACTATTACAGGAATATAAGATTGATGTAAGGTTTTGCCAAAATTGCTTTGATCACTGCCAAATAATTTATAAAGTCTTTAATGGTACAAAAAATTGGATATGGGCAATTCCATCGTTACTCGCGTTACATTTTGACTACGATTTGGATTTGTTGTTCAATCCAGAGTAATAAGTTTCTGGTCAAAGGAGTCTTCTCTAATGGACCGTTCCAATTTTATCCATGCCCCGCCCATCTCTAGCTAAGCTCCACCTACACCTCACTCGTGTTGGGATCAATCGATCTCTGAACTCCCTGACAATCAATTTCCAGAAAACTGCTAGTACGCTGTTGAATGTTTTGAAACTAATTTGACCGGGTGCTGTTGCTCCCTATGGCAGCAACAGGGGCCAGTCAAATTAGCTTCAAAATATTCAACAGCATGTGTATTAAATTGTAGACACACACAATTCGTACAACGTGTCAGACTATTAAGAGTTAAAGACGGGCTAAAACGAATCATTTATGACATAATGATTATGATATCATCCTAAACACCGCTTAGCTGATTATGATGTCATATGCCGTTAGATGATAGATGGATACTCTGGGAAGGTGAATTTTCCAATAGGGCAAATGCTTTATGATGAAACAAATATTCTGCTGAAAATATCGAAACTAATTTGACTGGGAGCTGTTTCGAGCTATGGCGCCTACAAGTTCCCGCCAAATTTGTTACAAAGCATACATTTACATGGAGAAGCCTGGGATTTGAGATACTGGAATTTCAGGGCCTAAAGGGTTTAATTAAAGACTTAAACATACATTAAGTCTATCAAGACGCAAAACCTTACCCGAGATGCATTTTACAAAAAACCTTGGGGAGTGGGGTGGTGGCCCGGAGACACGCTAGTGTAATTAAATTGTATATATATTAACAAAGAAGCAGTAACACAATGCTAACATATACATTTCTATCAACTTAATCATAATTGCATTGTAGGAGAAAATGCAAATCTTAATTAAAATTATCATTGTGTATATGTTATGTACATGTATTATATATGTAAGACCTTTCTGATTACAATCGAGCCGGTGGGATAAAAACAGTCCAACACCCCCCCCCCCCCCCACCCCGCTTATTAACCATTTAATGCTCAAATTTGTTCAAGAAAATTGAACTTTTCTCAAATATGTAGAAAATGTCTATTTGCAGACCAAAAGATTATTTTTCAACCAGTCGAGCCAGTCATTCCAGTGGTAAATTTTCTAAAATTTTACTCTTCTCTTGGTCTGCAGACTTAACTTTAAAAAAAACCTCACTTGGTCTGCAAATGGACATTTCATAAGACCCCCCCTGCAGCGTCCAGTTATGGCCAGCTTGATCATGTGCTGTGTTAATATAAGTGAGTTAGCTAGTATAATATCTAGTACAAAGCAAGATGGTAATGAAATGAGACAAGGCTTTAAAACACTTTAATGGTCATGGTTTGCTCAGAACATTCAAATTTCTGCTTAGGGATTAGCGTTTTGAAGGAAAAAATACTGTTTTTGAACATTTATCACAAGAATGACTTATCGGGCCAGATATTCTAGTGGTAAATTTTCAAAAATAATTTTCTCTTGCTCTCCAGGTAGACATTTTCTATGAGAAAATTGCTATTTTCTTGAACACCTTTGAGGGTTAAATGGTAATATTGGTCAATGTTTCCTCAGCACATTCAAATCTATGCTTAAAAAGTAGAATTTTGCAGGAAAACCCCCCTATTTTGACTGTTATTGAGCAGGTATTCCAGTGATAAATTTTTGAAAAATTAGTCTGCAAATGGACATTCTGTAAGACAACTACTACAGAGGCTTGTTATGAACAGCTTGGACATTAACCCTTTAACACTCATATCGGCCAAAAACAGCTTCAGCACTGTCTGAAAACACTGTCTTGAAACATGTCCATTTGATGCCAAAGAGAAGCCTATTTTTGAAAGTTTACCACTGGAACAACTGGCTCGATAACCGAGCCAGTCATTCCAATGGTAAATTATCAAAAATAGGCTTCTCTTTGTCTGCAAATTTACATTTTCTTAGAGAAAATTTTGAATAATTTCGACGGTTAAAGAGTAAAACATTTCAATGCTTTCAATGACCATATTAATTAAGACACTTCCACAACAATGATAAAAATATTCCCATGAAAATTTTGAAATTACTATGCCTGCCTCAGACAGCAAACAACATCAACAACTTCCAGTCAAGTTAGTTTCAAAATATTTTACATCTTTTCTGTACAACAGGTAACTGGAAATGGAGGTTATGATTTCAGGGTTAAAAGGGTTGGTGTTAATATTATCTATCAATATCATGATAATTATCACAGCCATGTAATTAAGCCTGATATGGGAATAATGTAATAACACGCTTCAAGCTAAACCTCAAGAATCACACTTGCAGTGCTCTCCTCTATTCAAAGAAGAGCTTATTTCCAAATTCATTGGTTAGTTACATTTTTAGCAAAACTCAGTGATGGTCAATGAAATGATGAGAATCCGCTTTTGAGCAGAGGCGACAGAATTTAAAGACCGTATTATTTAATGGTCAAATTAGAGAAAACTTCTACATTGGTCTTGACATGTTCCTTTATAGACTAAAAAGACAATTTTTGTAAATTTAACACTGGAATGACTGGCTCGATACTCGAGCCAGTCATTCCAGGGGTAAAGTTTAAAAAATAGTCTTCTCTTGGCCTACTACAAATGGAAATTTTCCATGGAAAATTTGAATTTTCTTTAAGAATTCTGATCATTACAGGGTTTACCACATGTATCATAAAACAAGCTCTAACTTCAATTTTCTCTGTTGTCAATCTACTGACCAATTGAAGTGTCTGTCATTTAGATGTGCATGTACTTACTACTATATTTGAAGTTGATTTTGCATTTCTTTTGTCAATAGCAGAATAGTCTCACCATGGTACAGTAACAATCTCCATTTATATAAGCCAGGGTACTATCTAATGCACATTTATGTTTGTCAATTCAAAATTATTTTAGCTTTGGTTATCTATAATGGAGGGATCCTAACTGCCACTCAAGTATCTGATCGAATATATGTAACACGTTAGCTGTAAAATAAATTACTAATGACATAGTCTATTGCTTAGATTCTCTAATCAATTAAGTCTGCCATTTCTTCTCTTGGTGAGATCAACATCTGAATCATCTAACCTCAGAAAGTCCAAATGATGGTACATGTTTTGGCGGTGGAGGTGTGTAGATACTTTGGCAGTTTTGACGGTTCAGTTTTTGGTAGTGCACCAATTTTGGCCAAGCATTTTTTTGGCAGTGAAGTAATTTTTGGTGGTGCAATGTATATTTCTGGCAGGGCAATGTATATTTCTGGTGGTGGAAATTTTTTTGGTGGTGCAGCTTTTTTGGCGGTACATAATTATGTTTCTTGGTGGCACACCATTAGCTGTAAACACAATCAAAATAACGTATATCCACCACGAAACTGGCCAGTCCACCACGAAAGTGTATGTATTGTGTGTCTGGTGAATTTACAATTTAACCCTTACCATGCTGGTCTAAAAAAATTTAATTTTCCAAGTAAATGAAAAGCTGAACTGGGGTTCCCTCTTCAACAAATTTGGTGGAAGATGTTGCTGTCATAGACAGCAACATCGTCCACCAAAATTGTTGAAAAATGTACATCAGTTTCTTCGCTATTGGCACAGTAAAAGAGACTATTCACTTCAGCGTGGTAATGGTTAATAGACATTCTGAAGCTAATTTAATAGGGAGCTGATGCTGTCGATCCGCAGTCAAATCAGTTTCAAACTATTCAACAGCTTCCATATTTTACCTGTACAATTACCTGGAATTCAAGTTTTAAATAGATTTAAATATATTCCAAAATGCATACACAGAGAGCAGAGCTAAGCTAGAAATGGGAGGAACTACATGACATTAGAACTGGATTCCTCTATTGGATAATGAGGAGCCATGCGGTTATCGAGGCAGTCAGGTCAGGTTTTGGTGTGTGAGAGTGAATGAGTGAGCGAGCATGTGTGCACATGTGCTTGCGTGTGCGCATGAATTACTGAGTGTTCCTGCAATCATGTGTGTGCATGTATGGAGACATGTGTGCGCATACATGCATGTCTACGTGTAACCAATACTACAAAGGTAAAAGTACTGTATCATGCTGGGTAGGGGGTTGGCGTGGAAGGAAATTATATTCTGACTATCTGACCGTTTAGCTCTAAGATTTTCCTCGACCAGCTATGATAATATCACCCTGTCTTTTACTGGGTTTGACATGTAAATTATATATGAGTTATGCCCCAGGAATGAAATATTACTAGATATAATGACACAAATTATGCCATCCAGTATCAGGATATTCCATTAAATGTCAATCTAAGCTCTGATATTAACCCTCTTCGCATTACAGACGCGAAACAACAAACTCTTTATGATGCAAGGAATATTCTATTGAATATTTTGAAACATATTTGACTGGAACCTGTTGCTGTGCACCAACATGTTCCAGTTAAATTAGGTTCAAAATTTTCAACAACTTTCCTTTATAGGTGTTTTGAAATTAAGAGACTAGGATTTCAAAGGTTAAAGTCTATTTAGGATATCAAGATGAGGATTTCATATTGCAATAATGAGACGGTTGAGACCCACTGGCTACAGACTATTTATTAACCTGTTACTGCTCAGACTTGGTCAAGAAAATATCAATTTTCTCATGGAAAATGAGTTCAAAATGTCCATTTGTAGGTCGAGAAAAAATTTTTGGGGAAAATTTACCACTGGATTGACTGGCATGGTTATATAGCCAGTCATTCTAGTGTTAATTTCTAAAAAATGTCACCTCTTGGTCGAGAAATGGACATCTTTGAGGACCACTGTAAAGGCAATTTTCGGTTGTATTGGATACTAAGCAATCTAAAACGTCATCTGTAGCTCTTGAAAAATGTCCATTTTTAGAGCACAAGATTATTTAAAAAAATTTAGCAATGGAATGACTGGCTCCGATAACAGAGCCAGTCATTCCTGTGGTGAATTTTCAAAATTAATCTTCTCATGATTATGAAATTTTCTTGAACTAATTTCAGGGTTAAATGCATGCATATGTACATGTACTTAACCGTTTAACCATTAAAATTCCAGTGTCTCAATTTCAATTCTAGATAATTATATACATAAAAACTGATGAATACTTTGAAACTAATTCAACTGAAACCAGTCAATGCAAACTAAAGTCCCAAGTGGAATTAGTTTCAAAATATCCAAACCAAATATTCCCTACACAAATTCCACCAAAAATTAGTTGTTTCTAATTTGTGGTAAAGATTTCAAATTTGTCGAAAATTTCAATTTTTTGATAGAAAATGTCCATTTGCAGACCAAGAAAGAATTATTTTTGAAAATTTACCACTGGGATGACTGGCTCGGTTAGCGAGCTAGTCATTCCTGGGGTATATTTTCAAAAATTCAGTCTTCTCTTGCTCTGCATATGGACATTTCTCAAAAACACTGCCCTTTAACACCCATATCAGTCAAAAAAGGCTTCAGTAGTGGCCTTGACAAATGCCCATTTGCAGACCAAGAAGAACATTATTGAAAATTTACCACTAGAATGACTGGCTCGATAACCGAGCCAGTCATTCTAGTGGTAAATTTTCAAAACTAGCCTTCACTTCGTCTGCAAATTGGCATTTTCTATGAGAAAATTTATATTTTCTTGAATAAATTTGAGTGTTAAAGGGTTACGGTATTACACTCTACCATTTACACACACACCTACAACACCTCCACACCTGTGAGCAATATATTTGAGTGATTTTTCAGAGTTCTATATTTAACTCAAGAAACTCATTCATTCATTCACTAGAATCATGGACACATCAATCCAAACCAGCTTTACACATTGTTGTAAATCTAACGACTGTCAAACGGATTAGAAGCACAATTATGACTGAATATTTTTTTAGCTGAATAATGACTTTCAGTCGAATTGTTTTCAAAATAATGAAGTACAGATACATTATGTACTATGAGCAGAGCTGCGGGTAGGTTAACTATTTCACCGACAAACCCCAGAAAAAGGAAATTCTTTGCAATATAATGATTATTCTGTTGAATATTTTGAAATTAAATTGACTGGAAGCTGTTGCTGCCTAACAGCAACGACTTCCAGACAAATTAGTTTCAACGTATTCAAGTTTTCCTGTATTGTTTGCCTTGAAAATGAAATGTATGAAATTCTTTGGTGATAGCCAATAGGGTTAATATTTGAACTCTCTAGATGAGATACACATGTAAAGCAGTCTTTATAATTTGAAATATTCTAGCAGCAACAACTTCCAGTCAAACATACATACACAGTTTATTATATGAGATAAGTGGATGCTATCAATGAAAGAGTTAAATAATAGTACAGGTGTATGACCTATGACCTTTGAGAATGAACTGTCCTGTTTTACAACTGGCTAAACAGGTTTTTTCACTGGATAGTAATAATAACCCTTATGCTTTAAAAAAAAATTCACCCAAAATTGATGCTTCTCTATAAATGAGATAGAGAGGGGGGGGAGATAGAGGGTGGGGTGGGAGAGGGAGGGAGAGAGATAAGAGGGTTTTGGGAAGAGGGAGGGAGAAAGGCGGTAGAGAGGAGGGGGGGGGAAGAGGAAGAGTGAAAGGGAAAGGAAGAGAGATGAGAGGGTGAGGGGGAAGGAGGGAGGTGAGAGCGAGATTAAAGAGCATAGGGAAATGATGAACATTACTGCTTCTAAGGTTAATTTGCAACAGCTTTAATATACGATGTTAGAATGAAAGTCAGTAAATATACCATTTTATAAATAGTGAAATGAATAATACTTTATACACCCTGCTGATGCATATTGGCAGGTTAATGGCTAATTACAATGGCTAGGAAAAAAATAAATATATCTATATATATAAATATTAATAATCAGGAAAAAATCTCAAATATGTTCCTATTATTATACTAACCATTTCAGTTTCACCCATTTAACTCTACATTCCAAAGTATACGTCCTATGCGTTACAGGTATGCGTTTGCAGATTATTTTGAAAACTATTTGACTGTTAGGCAGCAACAGCGTTCAGTCACATAGATTTCAAAACAATCCGAAGATTGCATGCCTAACTCCACGGAAATCAGCTATTGTTGAAATGAGAATAAATTTAGTGATAACTACTTTACCCAACCGCCTACATGTATATACATACACGCATATATTTATCTGAATTTTTGTTAATCTTTTAATACGTGAATTACAACTGGAAATTGAATACTTGTATATGGGACGCTATTTAAAATTGACCTGAATTGAAGATTATGTCCTTCATTAAACCTTTAGCATTCACATTCGTTCAAGAAAATTACAAATTTGTCATAGAAAATGTCCATTAGCAGACCAAGACTAATTTTTGAAAATGTACCACTGGAATGGTCTTCTCTTTTGGCTGATATGAGTGTTATAAAGTGCATTAACTCCTTAATGGTCAGACAAAACTGACCCATTTTTGAGAAATGTTCATTTGCATTCAAGGAGAGGACTTTTTTAGAAAACGTACCACTTGAATGACTGGCTCGATAACTGAGCCAGTCATTCCAGTGGTCAATTTTCTACAATAGTATTCTCTTGATCTGTAAATGGACATTTAGTTAACAAAAATCAAATTTTATTTGGCCAAACTTTATCAGTAAAGGGTTAACCGTGTATCCAACCATGTGTGCCCTAGATGCTTTATTAACCCCTTAACTCCCCCAAATTTGTTTAAAAACATTTTAATTTTCTCACAGAAAATGTCCATTTGCAGATGAGATTATTTTTGAAAATTAAGCATTGGAATGACTGGCTTGGCTATCGAGCCAGCCATTCCAGTGCCAAATTTTCAAAAATAGTTTTCTCTTGGACATTCCTTAAGACCACTACAGAAGCTCTTTTTGGTTGATTTGAGCGTTAAAGAAGTGACTCATTAAGTAAATTAACCACGCAATGTCCACTGTCTCACTGTCAAGATAACTACACAGGTAAGCTGTTGAAAATTCTGAAACTAATTTGACAGGGAGTTGTTGCTGCTATAGGCAGCAATATCTCCCAGTCAAATTAGTTTCAAAATATTCAACAGAATATTCCTTACATATAACAGAAATTGATGTTTCTGGACTGGGGTAATTAAAATGTTAATGCATTCCTCTGCATGCTCTAATGCTGATGTAGAACACAGTCTTGATCTTATTGAGTGTGTTGATCAAGGTAGCAGGGTGAGTGTGTTCCTGTGCTCATGCATGCATGCCGTGAGTGTGCGTGCTTGCGTGTGCATGCACATGTGTGTGTGCTTGCATGTGTGTATGTGTGTGTGCATGCATGCGTGCTTGTGCACTTGTGAGTGAATGTGCCTTGTCAGACAGCAGCAAGTAGAATAACTATAGCGCTTGTGAACACTGAACACTACTCCAGTAGGGGAGGGATGGCACTTACTAACTAACCCTATCATGAACAGTGGTGTTAACACTTTTGATGGCCTTGCTGTTAAGTAAAACAAGGCCAATAGAATCTCAGTAGAGGAGGAAGGAGTGTGAAGTCGTTCACACGGTAAGACAAGAATGGGTCAGTAGCGTGTTCCTGCATTCTGATATTCCGTGGTTAACCTGTAGCCACGGTGATGTTTTTAATCATCTTTTGGCTGCTGGGACACCCATAGACGAAAGAGGGTTGATAATGGACCCCGGCGTATGGGATGCGTATGTCTTCCCACCCCAACCCCCACTTGCTGAGGATGGGAAACATCTAATACATGCATACCCATAGGCTTATGCAGTTTCTAGCGCGCAAGACACAGTGAAAAGTTAAGAGTCCACCGGAAGCGCTGCTATGCATATGTGGGCCACTGGTCATGGCATAGTATTAATATGAAATGCCTAAGCACGGATAGAATGCGGCGGATGTAACTACTAAGACCATCCACCATTCGCTTAGTTTAAAATACCTGCATGGAGCCTGAAATGCCAGGAAGCCCTATGGGAAGGAGTTTAGGAAATTAAGACACCACGTGTTGAGTTACACCCAGAAAACCAATGTTTATTCTCTCCACCTGACTATCAGGTGCACATGCTGACCATCACTGGCTGTTGGACACTGGAGCGCCAGCTACTAAACCAGCCAAAGACCAGGCTCTGATTGGCCAAGGGAGCGTGCCTTACTCTCCACGCTTAGTATAAAAGGGATGAGATCCTGGGTGGACGAAATCGTTAAGTGGGATAGGCTAATCAATCGATCCACAGTGGACAGTGAGATATTTCCATTAGAAATAAAGTAATATCAATAAGTCAATAAGAAACGGCAGCGTCATGCAGTCCACAACATAGATGATGAAGAAAGACGATTACAGTGTTTTATGAATAAAGAGTCCATTGAAATAAAGAACTGAATGAACGAAGAACAGAACAAAAAGAATTTTCAAATCATATAATACACGGTAGCGAACATGGCTGGTGCTCAGAGCAGCATGCGCACCATACACGGGAAGACAAACTTTGAAAATCTAGCAGCAAAAACACTGTGAGACGGTGATAAGTGACAACGCACTAAAGAAAACTGACGGTGATAAGTGACAACGCACTAAAGAAAACTGTTTCCAACATATTTTCATATTATTTGTCACAGCAGTTCTATAGCGAGAGGTGAGAGATGATCGATACACGCACGGGTAAATATTCTAGCAGCAGACCAACAACGCATGTCAAAAACAACGAACCGGACGGCAGCAGCATTGGCCTTTATCAATCAACAGATACGTATAGCACTTCTTAGTGCAGTGAAGACCCATCTCTCTGAGATAATGTAACCACGGTTCCGCTGAACAGACTTTCATTAGTCATTCACTTATTGTACTGCACAAATTGCCATTGTTTCTCATCATTATCTATGATTACCTATTATATAATTAATCACCAAACATTTATCCATATTATCGCCACTGTTACCTCACATTTCGTACATAAGTATTCCAGATTCTAGGGTGTGTGTTTTATTGTAGAATCATTTCCCCCAGTTCTACATGCAGATCGGGTACACAGTTTCTTATCAGAGAAATCACAGAGACTAGTCACAGAGGGATGTAACCGCTGTGACTACCCACCGAGGCTCTCCAGACATTGAACCACCCAAGCAAGTGAAGTCTCTGCATTAATTATTCGTCTCTTTGTGCGTTGCGCATGCGTGAGTGACCGTGTGAGTGTAAGAGTGGATCCGTGCATGATTTGACGTCCACGATGAAAGCTACGGACAGCTTATAGCAAACTCTACTGACGTCTTCGGCAAGACACCGCATCTCTCCCGCTCTGTAATCTGAGACTACCCACTTGTCACTGAGCAAGATCGTTCTACAGGAACTCTACCATTTCGGCATTCTACTAACTACTATTGCTTTTAGACCCACTTCCCGAGAAACACTGCAATGTCTGTCCCCTCCCTCACCCAGTAAGTTGGACACGGTGACGTTTATGCAAGGTGAGGTCATTGTTAAGGAAGAGAATCTCTGAGAGACAGTCTACCCCACGTAACATTGTACTAGAAGTACAGCCACCCTAGCAACCACGGGGTCTGGCATCGAAGTGACATGGGCGGGTGAACCACGGGGTATGCACACCACATTTGATTACTACGGTTTTCGAAAAACTCTTCAAGCAACAGGCCGGAATAAGATTTTGTGACTGACTGACTGACATACTAAGGGACATGTCTGCTTATTGAGCTCCTACCCACCTCTAACGACCTAATAACTATCCATTATACCTGGATCAGTCAGGTTCAGCCAATGAATTATTTCGATAGAAATCTATAGAATATTCCTACATTCAAATAGGAGAACAAGACAGTACACATTTTCACACCATAATACAAATTCCGTTCAACATTTTGAAATAACCTTGATGGCCAGAAGTTTGCGTTCAAATTAGTTCCAGAGTTTCTGTCTAGTTGCTTTTAATTTGAGATAATTGTTTTCAACATTTTTGCCATCTTAAACTAAGGCGAAATCTGATTTGTGGACCACAGATTCCTATTTTAGTTATGTCATACTAACCTTTTAAAATCTCTAATGTCTAAATTTGATAAAAAATATCAAAATATTTGTCTATTGGATGGATGTCTATTTGAAGGCCAAGAAAAGACTATTTTTGAAACTTTACCACTGGAATGATTGGCTCGGTTATCGAGCCAATCATTCCAGTGGTAAATTTTCAAAGTCTTACATTGGCTTGCAAATGGACATTCCTCAAGACTACATTGTATTGCAGAGGCCAGCTTGACATTAAAAGGGTTAAATCTTGGAAGAGAGGAAAGGATGGAGTGGGGTGGGGCAGTGAATGAAATAGAAGGGAGAGAAAAATGACACAGAACAGAATATATGACACAGTAGGACCCTGCATGGTTAACACCTTTAACGGTCAAGGTGTCAAAACCTGCCTTTGTAGGAATCATGAGGAACACCCATTTGCAGACCAAGTGAATAGTTTTGAAATTTTACCACCAGAATGCCTGCCTCGATAACGGAGCTAGTCATCCCTGTGGTTAATTTTTCAAAAGTACTCTTCTCTTTGCCTACAAATGGACGTTCACAAAGCAGAAATTAAAATTTTCCTGGCAAATTTTCACCAGTAAATAGTTTAAAGACTTACCAATATTCTGGCTTGTTCAGGTGTTAACACGGAACCCTTATTACACACCTTATGCTTCCTAAGCAATGTAATTACACCTGCAAGTCAATAATACAAGTAACAGTACCTATCAGTGATTAACCATTTAATGGTCAAGTCTTTCAAAATGGCTTCAGCAGTGGTCTTGAGAAATGTGAATTTGCAGACCAACAGAAGAGTATTTTTGATAAATAATCACTGGAAGAAATGGGTCGGATATCGAGCTAGTAATTCCAGTGATAAATGTTCAAAAATAATTTTCTCTTCGTTTGTAAATGGACATTTTATATGAGAAAATTTAAATATTCTTGAATATATAAAGGGTTAAAGGGGCAAGATATGACCACTTAATCTCCATATAACATGTCCACTGACCACACACCCCCACAGTTAAGTTTCCATACCACCCCCCACAGTTAAGTTTCCATACCACATGTCCACTGACCCCACCCTCCCCATAGTTAATCTCCATATGACATGTCCACTGACCCACCCCACAGTTAATCTCCATATGACATGTCCACTGACCCAGCCCCCACAGTTAAGCTCCATACCACATGTCCACTGACCCACCTCCAGAGTTAAGCTCCATACCACATGTTCATTGACCCACCCCCCAGTTAATCTCCATACCACATGTCCACTGACACCCCCCCCCCACCAGTTAATCTCCATATCACATGTCCACTGACCCACCCCCACAGTTAAGCTCCATACCACATGTCCCCTGACCCACCCCCACAGTTAATCTCCATATCACATGTCCACTGACCCACCCCCACAGTTAAGCTCCATATCACATGTCCACTGACCCACCCCCACAGTTAAGCTCCATATCACATGTCCACTGACCCACCCCCACAGTTAAGCTCCATACCACATGTCCCCTGACCCACCCCCACAGTTAATCTCCATATCACATGTCCACTGACCCACCCCCACAGTTAAGCTCCATATCACATGTCCACTGACCCACCCCTACAGTTAAGCTCCATATCACATGTCCACTGATCCACCCCACAGTTAAGCTCCATATCACATGTCCACTGACCCCCCCCCCCCCCCCCCCCCCCCGTTAATCTCCATATCACATGTCCACTGCCAACACTCCCCACCCCACCCACCCCCCTAAGCTCCATATCACATGTCCACTGACCCACCCAGACAGTTAAGCTCCATATTACATGTCCACTGACACACCCCACCAGCATTATTCCAAATTTAAACAACAGGCACAGGGGGCCTGTATCCCTCACCTGGAACTATTGGCAACTGGAACTACTGAACAAAACAAGATGACCAGTGAAACATGATGGCCACCAGCCAAATTGGCCAATCAGCCTTGTTTGAACAAACTCTATGCCCTAAGTATTGTTGCTGCCAAATATAACTGAAATCGGCCCCATGGTTTTCGAGACATTTTAAATTTGCCATTGCTTTAATATGGGAGCTTTTGTCGGGAAAATGATCCAAGATGGCCGGCCACCAAACCGTTTATCCGACAGTTTTGAAAATGGTAAATTTGAGATCAGAATACCCAAAAATATATATAAAACCAATTTCGGTTTCAAAATCCATCAAATAAAAAAAAAATCCAATGGCCGCCAAACATGCTACATGTTCATTTTGATTGGCCCACAGCAGCCATGTTTTTTTGACGGATTGATTCCCTTGAACACACTTTAATGGCCCTTAGTCCATAATCATATCTCCCAAATTTCAGGCCAATCTGTTGTGCGGTTCTGGAGGTCGTTTTTGTGAAAACTAGGTCATCCAAGTTGTCCGCCGAACTTTTGTCCAATCAAGTTCCCTTGAACAAACTTGGTTCAGCTCTTTCCCTAGATCATTTTACATGAGTTTTGAATTGATGCACCAAGCAGTTTCGGAGATTTAAAAATATATTAAAAAAATTCTTCCAAAATCCAAGATGGCCACTGGCCAAATTGATGGATCGGCTTCATTTGAACCTTGAACCTCTATGCCGTAAGAATTGTTCCTGCCAAATATAATTCAAATCGGCCCAGTGGTTCTCGAGAAGTTATTTAAAGGAAAAGTTGACGGACAGTTGCCATGGGATAAGCTCACTTGGCCTTTCAGGCCAGGTGAGATAACAAGAGCAATCACAGATTGCAGCCCCTCAGTGCCTCACCCTCCCGCTTTTGGCACACATTGTAAAGATTTTTCAGATTTTTAAAGATTGTAAGGATTCTTTTTTGGATCGCACCAAAAGTTGTGGAATCCTAGTGTATGGTCACACCATTTCTTGTGTAAAGATTTGAGCCAAAGCGGACCAGTAGTTTGAGATATTTATCGATCCAGATTTTTATCAGATCCAGATTCTTTTATCCGGATTACAGCCAGTGTGGACATCCCCTAACACAACACGCTCTTTCGTTGTTAAAATTTTGAGCCAAATCGGGTGGGCAGTTTTAAAGATACATCTCTCAGACACAGAGACAGACCTGATGAGCGAGACAGACCTGATCGCAATACCCTCCTCCCCTTAAGTGGCGAGGGCAATGAACCAGAAACACGCATTTTGATTTACGATATCTACATGTAGTAGCGGCGCATTTGTACACGTAAAGGATGTTACACCCTTTCAACTTTCAAGATATTCTAATAGGCTTAAGTCCTGACTTCTTTGAAGGGACTGTATGGAGGCAGACCAAAACCATGCTCCAGAAAACAGTTTTGGACAAATTAAAATTTTTTCAGAAAAGCTAAGTCCGGCGAATATAGACAGATCTTGCAGTAAAGCAATCAATCCCAAGTAAGCTCTTAATCATCGACTTTGATAGAAGTCCGTGATGGCTTTGTAATAAAGTTATAGTCAGGGACCCCAATTTTGGATGGACAAACACACATTCTTGTTTTAAACATAAATACAGGAAAAGCGCTGGACAACTGTTCTCTGATCCAGAGGGCTTAAAGTTTAATCCATGATTGGTCAATGTTTTGTGTGAAAAATTTATTGGAAATTATTATAGCGTTTCTCCTCCTTAGCAGCTTGACAGATTTCAACTAAATTAGCTAGAAGGACCCTATTAATATGGTAGGCAGTACTAAGGCACCTTAACTTTTATTCAGAACATTTGTTTCCATTTGCCAACTTGATTAACACAATTGACACTGTATGTACTATACTATCTAAGAAAGCTTCTGATTGGTCGAAACTTGACAAATTACAATAAGAGTTCCAGTTCATAGTCATCAATTCCGAGTTGTTTCTGAGGGGCGGTACATAAAGATCAAACGGCTTTCTTCTTCCTCACGTGTTCACCAATCCAACGTGGCTGAATCCTGACCAATTTTTGTGCCATTTTGGTTTCGGGAGAACAAGTTTATCAATGACCTGTACTGTACCTACCTTTTTTCAAAGCCGTTGGGAGGCCGAGTTGTCTCAACTGTGGTTCCATGGAGTGAGAAAAGTCAGGCAACGGACCTTCATCGATGGTGACTGTTTGTGTGGCGACAGCGCCAGACCTAGCATAATCTGGCACTCGTAGATTATCGAAATATCTGTAAAACAACATGTATGATATTAAATATCGATATGGGTCACCTCACGAACATGGTACCAAATTGTGACATGACGACCATTTTCTAAACAGGCTAAACACTTGTGTACAAATTTCATCTTTCTATAATTAACTGTTAGTCTGCCGAGTTTCTGCAGACTCCATTTTCCATGGGGTTTGACTGTGGATATGTGGACTATTTTGAAAAAAAATTTGACTAAGTTGTTGGTAGCCACCAACAACCTTCAGTCAAATTGTTTTCAAAATATTCACCACACCCAGAGTTATTGCACATTGAAATTATTGTCTGCTGGCGTATATCAATCAGACAGTCAAGATGAACTCATTCATACAGGTAATATAACATGTAATAACAGTACTGATAAAAGCCATTGGAATACGACCTTGATCTCTGTCTCTGAAACATTAACCATTCAACACTCAACCCTGTTCAAGAAACTCAATTTTCTTACAGAAAATGTTCAATCGCAGACAAGTGAAGATTATTTAAAAAAATTTACCACCAGAATGACTGCCTTGATTATTGAGCTAATTATTCAAGTGCAAAATGTTCAAAATATAGTCTTCTCTTTGGCAACATATGGACATTTCTCAATAGCACTGCAGAAGCCATTTATGGCTGCTTTTGGTAAAGGGTGCACCCTTTAAGACATTAATGGCAAACTCCAGTGGTCTTGTGGAATGTCCATTTGCAGGTCAGGAGATTATTTTTGGAAAGTTTTCCACTGAAACACCAGATTCAACAATCGAGCCAGTCATTTCAGTTGTAAATAAATTTTCAAAGATAGTCTTATCTTGGCTCGCAGATGGACATTGAAAAAGCAAATATTAAAATTTTTTATGACCAAATTTGACAATTAAATGGTTAATGATCAAGAGAATGCGTGCCTTAGTAAACGCCTATTTGGAGGCCAAGAAAACACTTGCCATTCAGTGGTAAAATTTTCAAAAATTCAATTTTTTTTTATCTCTTGCCAGCAATTATATGGGCATTACCCAAGACAACGAAGTGTACAGAAGCATTTCTGGTTGACTTGGTCAGTAATCCTTTAAGGACCAAATTTGATAAAGAAAATTAAAATATTTTCATATTAAATGTCCATTTGCAGGCGAAGAGAAGACTATTTTTGAAAATTTACCACTGGAATGGCTGGCTCGGATACCGAGCCAGTCATTCCAGTGTTAAGTTTTCAAAAATAGTCTTCTCTTGGTCTGCAAATGGACATTTCTCAAGCCCACTGAAAAAGCCAGATTGAGCCGGCTTGACCATGAAAGGGTTAATGTGTTAATGCATGAATGATCAGAATCTGATCTGTCAATCAGAGTATATGACATCGTAATCAATTACGTCACATGCAGCCTGAAGTCGGCAATGATAATGGACACAAATAATCCATCGTGAAGAGTGAAAAGTCCGTCCAGTGTACGAATTGTCTTTGATGAATTTATTATTTAATAAACACTCTGTTGAAAATTTTGAAACTAATT
The DNA here is from genome assembly GCA_034401795.1 of Chaetoderma sp. LZ-2023a. Classification (NCBI taxonomy): domain Eukaryota; kingdom Metazoa; phylum Mollusca; class Caudofoveata; order Chaetodermatida; family Chaetodermatidae; genus Chaetoderma; species Chaetoderma sp. LZ-2023a. The sequence continues at coordinate 53,585,801 of CM067375.1, forward strand.
TGACTGGGTGCTGTTGCAGGCAGCAACAGCATCCAGTTAAATTAGTTTCAAAATATTCAACAGCTTACTTGTACATGTATGGTTACGGTGATATTGGGATTCTCAGAATTCAGGGATCGATCCCAAAACGTACAAAGCGTGGACCGAGCTTAGGTAAAAATGGGCATAGCTTAGGTAGAAATGGGCATAGCTTAGCTGGAAATGGGTGTAGCTTAGCTGGAAATTGGCGTACATGTCACTTAGCTGGATATGGGCAGGGCTTAGCTAGAAATGGATTCAACCATTAATTGTATGTACATGTATTATGAACTTAGGTTCAAATTCGCAGACAGACAAGAGGCCATGTTGAGCAATCAGCTAGGCTATTTTGAAAAACTCTAATATTCTAAATAATTCTTGGATGCAATTATGTATGATTATGTAAAGCCATCTCATAATATGGCTCGACATAAATCATCTGAAAGATATTATCATTGCTCAAAGGAGAAAACTCCAATAAATATGATGAAAATTAATTTACACACGTTGAAACCCAAATTAACTTTTTATCCAGAAACCAGTTACATGTGCTTGTATATAAACTACTGACACATACACAGACTCAATGATATATACATGTATCCAGTGGAGGTACACTAGATTGCGATTTGATACATAAATAAAAGCTAATAATAATCAATTTTACGCAAACACCTGTATGCACTAACGCTAGTTGAACATGAATTTAGTTTTAAAATTAAAAATTAAGCACCTGCTGTTAAAGGTGCATATTCACACCAGAATGGTTCAAAATAAAATTGTTAAAATAATATACCTTTAGAGGCTTAAATTGTGTGCCTAGATGAAATGACACAAAATAAATCTTAGCATATGATGATTTCGTTACGCATAAATTAATAATTTTTTAAGTTGTCAAATTAAATTAGAGGCACGAGTCCCTCCTCTAAAAGTATATAATTTCCACAATTTTATTTTCAAACATTTTGGTGTGAATACGCACCTTTAATGATTCAAATAACAATTTACAATTAAAATTGTCTATATACGCTTAGCATAGTGGCTAAAATTCGCTATACAGTAGTCTCAAGGGATGTTCATTTACAGGCCAATAAGATACAATATAACTGGCTCGAATGATAAATGAGCCAGTCATTCTAGTGTTCAATTATCAAAAATAGCCTTTTCTTGGCCTGTAAATGGATATTCATTACGGCAAAATCTTTAATTTTCTTTCCCAACCTTGATCACCAAGGGTTTAAGAGATGCTTTGCTGTAGATCTTAACTGTCTGGCCACTGAATTTCTGCAGACTACATTTTCCGCGCTGTTTAACGCTGGATATGCCAAATATTTTGAAAACAATTTGACTGAGTTGTTGGTGGCTAAGCCACCAACAGCTTTCAGTCAAATTGTTTTCAAAATATTTAGCAGGTCCCGAGTTATTGCCCATTGAAATTATTGTCTGATGGGTTGCAGGAGTCAGACAGTTAAATATCTGCATGATTATTCACAGATTACCTGTATAAATGTATATTGACCAGATATGCTCTTCACTCTCCTGCTAGATAACATCTCTAAGGTGTAGGCTATAGATACAGGTATTCTTGAAACCATTACAACCATCATACAATAACAGGTACATGGAGTATATACAAAATATACACACTTATCATATGCTGTCAGAGCTGGTGGAGAGGGTAAACTGTTGGAATTGTGCGGGGGGGGGGGGACTTCACCCTTGGAAACTTCTATTTGTTAAAAAATTTCAATTTTCTCATAGAAAATATCCACTGCAGACCAAGAGAAAATTTGTATTCAAAACTTTATCACTGGAATGACTGGCTCGGTTATCACACCAGTCATTCCTGTGCTAAATTTTCAAAAGTAATCTTCTCTTGGTCAGCGAGGTGTTATTTCTCAAACTTTTGTAAGCCGACTTGAGTGTTGCAGGGTAAATGTCACTCCTTGACCCTCACCTATCTAGCCGAGACAGGGATATGCTCATACAGACCAGTCTTGCAGGAGTCATGGTAACCCAGACTGATTAATGACAGAAAGACAGCTCAGGGATAATCACCTGCTTACATATACTTGTATTTTCCTTCCTCTAGCTACATATAACTTATAATAATCTGTTGCGCTCAGTATTCTTTCAAGAAGCTTTGACCCATTTTAGATGTACCCGTACATGCAGTCAAACCCATCCATCAATGCAAACCATATGGACAGCCATAAGGGCGTAAGCCGCATAAGGTCTGCCTAACCCTCAGTGGTGGTGCCAGGAAATGTTTAGTTAGGGGGAAAGTGGGGGAGCATTGTCCCATAGGGAGCCTACATATGTGTAGGTGGCACCCTCCCAAAATGCGGCGGTAGGGGGCCCCCTAATTGGTTGCCCACACCCATTCATTTCAGCCATCACTGCTGACCCTGGAATGGTCAAGCCGGCCAAAGTCAGACTCTGTACTGATTTTGAGCAATGTTCATTTGCACCATCTCGGTTAACCGAGCCAGTCATTCTAGTGGTAACTTCTCAAAAATAGTCTTTTCTGGGCCTGCAAATGGACATTAAATTTTAACAAAAAAAATTTAAATTTTCTTCACAAATCTCGACCATTAAAGGTGACATGTCCTATGGGTAATAGTCTTTGGGGGCAAACTAAGTGTTTCTTTAAGATGGGTGGCCACAAAACCAGATGTCCGCTTTCGCCATGATGGGCATGATTAACTGTACAATATTCTCCTCTCTAAATAAAAGCAAAGATGACAATCATAGATTGCTTACATCTATGCCCTCCAACCAACCCAAACCCAACCCCACCCATCTCTAGCACTGACTATCTATCTCCTTTAACATTTGGTTGTGAAATCATTATGGTTCTTTGGGTGATGGACACCCAATGGGAACATACAGGACAAGCTTGGTGATGATCTTGTAGTAAATCTTGCCTTACCATGATCATGACATTTTGGTCAATCCACATGGAGGGTTCCCAGCACTTTATCAAAACAAAAACAGTTTTCCCAGACAAATTTTCAAAAATTCCATGATAAATATTTTCACTCTAATGAGGTTGCTGGGAAGTCAAGCGGTGGTTGCAGAAAAGGAACTAAGATATAGATAATACATGTGTGTGTATGTGTGTATATATAACACGCACGCACGCACACACACAGAATGCAGGGCTCGAAAATTAGAAAAATACTGTGCCATTTAAATCAGGTTGCCCGACTGTACTTCCAGGTTGCCCAATTTCTGTAAATTTTGTCGAAAATATGTACCGTTGTAAGTAACTACAGAAGCCTTGTAAATACCAATCCAAGCATTATAGTAACCCTTTATCACCTATATCAGCCAAAAACGGCTTCTGTAGTGGTCTTGAGAAATGTTTATTTGCAGACCAAGAGAAGAGTATTTTTGAAAATTTACCACTGGAATGACCCGAGCCAGTCATTCCAGTGGTAAATTTTCAAAAACACTTCTCTTGGTCTGCAAATGGACATTTTCTATGAGAAAATTTAAATGTTCTTGAACAAATCTAAGTGTTAAAAGGCTAACCCTCGAATTTGTTCAAGAAAACTTCAATATTCTCATAGAAAATGTCCATTTGCAGACCAAGAGAAGACTATTTTTGAAAATTTACCAATGGAATGACTGGCTCGGTTATCGAGCCAGTCATTCTAGTGGTAAATTAAATAAAATAGTCTTCTTTTGGTCTGCAAATGGACATTTCTCCTGACCACTGCAGAAGCTGTTTTTCGCTGATATGAGTGTTAAAGGGCTAAAGCTTTGCAGTCTCTCATGGCATCTAAATGTTAGCCTCAGGAATCCCACACCTAGAAACCTGGGGGTTCCCCAACCGGAAATCTGGGGGTCACCAATTGAAATTTGGGATTCCCATGCAGTTTTTGTTATCCATTTAAAAAATAGATAGTACCATGGATTTACAATTTTCAATTATGGGGGTCCTCTGCTAGATTAAATACATTTAAAACTAGTTAGTAATTAGCAATCCTACAAGTTTTTATAGGTCCCATGTTGAATTTTGGGGGTATACATATACCCTCAAAAGGACCCTTATGAGAAACCCTAATCCATTAACACTCAAGGTGGCCAAAAACAGCTTAGACAGTCGTCTTGGGAAATGTCCATTTGCAGACCGAAACCTTAGACAGTAAAGCCGCAGTTGGAAAAGTGACACATATGTCTCGCTTTCTGCTTCACAGGCGAGACAAAACCTATAACGTTTCTGCCTCGGTATATGCATTCAGTCATAGCGGTACTATCTATAGCAACGTGGCAATTAAAAGCAATCATACAGTTAAGCTGTTGAATATTTTGAAGCTAATTCGATTGGAAGTTGTTGCTGCCATAGGCAAGATGATTCTCACATAAAGAAAGGAATGTATTGGCACTTACATGACATCACACACTTATCGTTTGAGGAGACAAAATGACGGCGATAATCTAACTGGTCAACATTTACACGATTACAAAGGAAATACGTGTAATTGTGATACAGAAACGGGAATGTTATGGGAATGATATGAAATCTATAAATCATAATCTATTGGTGCAACACAACAATTGATATGAGATTAGCATCCCTTTAAAATGACATAGATCAGTCACAAAAATCAGTCCGATTTATTTTATGAATCTACAAGTTCTTAAACATTCTGTTGAACATTTTACCCTAGGCAACGAACTGCAGTCAAATTAGTTTCAAAACATTCCCATTTTCTTGTATAGTTACACGTATCATGAAATTTAGATTCTGGGAATTCAGGTTTCAAAGTTTGAAATCCATTCTAACACACATACAAAGTGGGTGGAGCTTAGCTAGAAATGGGTGTGGCAGTTAAAATGTGCGCGACATAGCTAGAAATGTGCGCGGAATAGCTAGAAATGGACATGGCATAGTTAAAAATGGGTGGAGCTTAGCTAGAAATGGGCGTGGCATAGTTAGAAATGTGCGCGGCATAGCTACAAATGGGCACATCATAGCTAGAAATGGGCGCATCATAGCTAGAAATGGGCGCAGCATAGCTAGAAATGGATCTCTATTTCCCTTAATCCTCTGCTGTCACTCACTAAAATAACTAGTGACTGCATCACTCATGCGACTTGAGAACAAACTCACACCACTCCTGTATCGCACACGTATGCTGACATCATCCAGTCTGTGATCTGATCATGCTGCTGATGAGACCATGAAGTATTATTGAGTTAGCGAGGATGAACAATAGCCGCAGGGATGCCTACGTAAAACGTAGGATATATTCCTTGAAGTCATATTGATTCATTCATTAACCCTTTAACACTCACATCAGCCAAAACCGGCTTCTCTAGTGGTCTTGAGAAATGTCTATTTGCAGATTAAGACCATTTTCGAAAATTTACCAGTCTAATGTTTAGCGTGATAAGCGAGCCAGTCAGTCCAGTGGTAAACTTTTGAACATAGTCTTCTCATGGTCTGCAAATAGACATTTTCAATGAGAAAGTTTAAATTTCAGTGTTAAAGGGTTAAATAAGATGATGATGCGGCGCGCAAACATGAACACGGATAAACATTTACAACCGATTTAATTTTAACCCAATGTTATGACATGCACTACAATATAGTACATAGTTCCAAAAATAATTTGATTTAAATGTGTTTTTGCCACAAATTTCAGTCAAATGATCTGCAAAATAGTCAGTAGGTTTCTTATAATGGTCTCTCTTGACCTTGAAGACAGCCTCGAGTGTGAATACAAGAGTAACTGTAAATGGAATAAAGTACAGACCCAATTATGAACCAATCAATTCATTGTCGCACGCCGCGAGTGATGCGTTTTAGCCCGGCCACAACTGCTGGCAAGCGGAGATGTATGAGACAATTATTGTAAAATATAAATGATGCTAAGATATAAATTACGCATAGATTTTACATCGAGTAAGGTCATGAGAATGGATTTACATTGCATAGATAAATATGCCACTGATCAATGAATAATAGAGCTATTGTATTATAGATATTGACTGTATGCCTGCTGATTTCTGCATACTACAGGGGGGTTTAACTCTGGACCTGTTGAATATTTTGAAAAGAATTTGACTGAAAGTTGTTGGTGCCTTAGCCACCAACAACTTTCAGTCAAATTGTTTTCAAAATATTCAGCAAGTCCAGAGTTATTGCCCATTGCAATTATTGTCCACTGGCTTGCAGCAGTCAGACAGTTAACCGTCTGACTGCTGAGTTTTTTTTGCAGACAACATATTCAGTGTAATATCTCTGGACCTGCTAAATATTTTGAAAGCAATTTGACTGAAAGTTATTGGTGGCTAAGGCACCAACAACTTTCAGTCAAATTGTTCTCAAAATATTCAGCAAGTCCAGAGTTATTGCCCATTGAACACCAATGAAATTATTGTCTGCTGGCTTGCAGTAGTCAAACAGTTAAATACCATAGATACCCGATTTCATCGGAATTAGCGCGGCAGTTCCGGAATCTACCCCTTGCATCACAGACATCCTAGACTCTCCATTACAAAGCAATTTTGTACAGGTAAGCTGGTTAACATTATGGCAGTAAGTTGACTGATACATTGGGCAGCAGCTCAGCAGCTTCCAGTCAATTTACTTTCAAAATATTCAGCAATCATACATTGCAAGGAATTTACTGTATTTGGTCTGCATGCTGACGGGAATAAATATTGACATATTTTTCTTCATTTAGTGCGCTACATGTACCTGAAGCTCTGCGTGAACAGTCAAAACAGACACATGCAACCAAAAACCCTGAGCACCGTCACATGTAACCAAAGTATGGACAGACACGCGTAACAAAAACCTGAGCCTAAAGTCACAGGCACATGTACCGGTAACTAAAATCTGGGCAGCCACATACAACCAACCCAGAGTAGACATATGCAAACAAAACATGACCTGACAAGGGTAACCAAAATCTGAGCAGAGACATGGCTGACACACATGTGCAATGAAAATGTGGAGTGAGGCACACACAAATTGGAAGCAGACATAATTACCTACTTTCCCCATTGCCAAGGATACATGCTTATACCTCCAGGTACTTAGTTGTATTAGTGCTTTGAAATTAGCACGTTAATTCTTTACCAGTCAGATTTTATTTTGGTTATAAATTTGCAATAAGATCGATAGAATCTCGGTAGCGCTGGGTGTCAGTGTGACTGTGATATTTGACCACAATATAGTCTGCCCTTTTCGGGACCGGACATAAGCAACCTTGCGCCATTGTTTGGTCAAGACCAATCCAGTAGAATCAGAGTTATTGACAAATGTCTAAGTCATATAGGTTTCAAAATAATCATTTTAATCTGGGTCACTATGATTGCGACCTATTGACCCCAAATTTCTCACCTATCTTCAGGACTTGACGGGCGACCGCAAGCCCCCAAGTTTGAATACGGTATACAAAAAATCTTAAAGCTACAGCCCAGCTGACGTTTTTGTGACAGACTGACTGACTCTAATTCACCTTTCCAGAGTACCCACCCGTCATATGATGTCATAATGAACTGAGTGATGTGTAGAATGACATCATAATGAATGACGTCATGAATGATGTCGATAAGTACGTCACGAACGTATATTTGAAGATGGTCTATGCGTTGTTGTACAAATTGTTTGCTTTTACTATTTTATAAATATTCTGTTGAACATTTTGAAACTAATTTGACAGGGCGCCGCTGCTGCTGCTGCCATAGGCAGCAACATCACCCAGTCAAATTAGTTACAAAATATTCAACAGCTTCCCTGTATAGTTTTCAAAAAATTGATAGTTAGGGCATTCGGGGATCGATCAATCCCAACACGGTGAGGTGTGGGTGGAGCTTAGCTTGTGATGGGCGGGGCATAGCTAAATATGGAAAGGTCCATTATGTAACTGGTTACTAGCTACCTGATTAACTACATGTATATATGTATGGGACATGGCGGTTTATTGAACTGCTACCCACAGATAAAGAGTCTTCTTTTGGCCCGCAAATGGGCATTCTTCAAGACCACTCTACATGCTGGCTTCAGCATGAAAGGGTCACCCCTTTAATGCTTAAATTTGTTTTAAAAATTTCAATTTTTCCATAGAAAACATCTTTTTGCAGAACAAGACTATTTTTGAAAATTTAACGGTGGAATCACTGGCTCATCAAGCCACTTGAAACCAGTCATTCAAGTGGTAAATTTGAGAAAATAGCCATCTCTTGGTCTGTAAATGGACATTTCTCAAGACAACTGCAGAAGCCGCTTTTGGATGAGATGTGTGTTAATCCTTTAGTGACGATACTGGCCAAAACTGGCCTCCTTAGTGGTCTACAGGAATGGCCATGTGCAGACCAAGAGAAGACTAATTTTTGAAAATTTACAACTGGAATGACTGGCCTGATAACCGGGCCAGTCATTCCAATTGTAAATGTTCAAAATGGACATTCAAAAAACAAATATTTAAAATTTCAGGAATACATTTTATCACTATAGGGTTAAAGGGATAATGGGCAAAGCAGCCAAAAATGTGTTCTGCATTGTTCTTGATAATGATCCAGTCAGCAACCAGAAAGTATGTCAGCCATTCCACTTGGTTAATTATCAAATCTAGCGTTATTCGAGTGTGAAAATTTATGGAGATTTATTTTATGTACAAAACATTGATTTTCTTGACCCTTGACTTGATAACTAACCATTTAGCCCTCAAGGTGTCTAAAACAGCTTCTGCAGTTGTAGACTAAGCGGTATTTCCTGTAGGGGTCATAAATATGAATTCCGTTCAACATACCATGTAGAAAATGTTTGAAGGCTTCATATAGTAGGTAATACTATATAGTACGCTGACCTATATGTTACATGGCCGCCTGAGTGGTCAATTTGAAGAAAATCCTACTATCTTACAATGACGAATATTTTTATCTGAGAAAAAATATGTTTCGAATGATTTTAGCAAACAGCAGAAATAATGGTTATCTACTCACTTTTATAAGACACTTTCAGAAAACTCACTGGATAAGTATTTGCATTGATAGTAGTACGTTAATTAGAATCACTGTCAGATAAGTCATTTTTTAAATAAAAAATTATGTCCTCGTCACTCGACTCATCCATGTTTATACAAGCTTTCCATATTTCCATCACATAGATATGCAAGTGTGTATTTTAATCCTGATTTAACGTATCCACATGCTTTAGATGCGCACATTGATGCATGACATTTACATGTAGTTAGTTCTGTAATTTCTGTTGGTACCGGCTACTGTGTCATCAGTTCTCGCTCCCAAAAAAAAATTTCTGATTTTTTTCCAGCCATTACCATAGGGTCCATCAAGATTTGAATTTGCTACTAGGCCTTTTCGGTTAATCGATATTTCATTGATAGTCTATTATTTTTTCCTGGCGATTATATAATCAAGTGTAAAACAAAATAATCAAAAAATTTAAAAAATCAATTTAATCAAGTAAAAATCGATTATTTATTTTAATCAAGCACAGTTTAGTGTTTAGTCTTGTAATACAGCTAATGCATCGGTGGTTTGATTGTTCTAGCAAGGTATTTGTAAACATCTATTCCTGACGTTCAAGCCTGCACATCCTGAGTCATAGTTCACGCATGCGAATGTTTATATAAGTAATTGCTTGATACGCCAATGATAGGAAGCATTTGTTTGCTACTGTTTAATATCCCCCTATAGGCTGAAGTGTTGGTGGCCTTTTGCAAAACATGTAGAAAATTTATTACTGTTTTTCATAGTAAATTCACAAGATTTCTATGCAAATTTCCACGAATTCTGACAATTGTTTTGGAACTGATTTGACTTAAAACTGTTGCTGCCTAAGGCAGCAACAACTTGCAGTCAAATGATTTTCAAAATATTTGACTTTTCTATTGCTGCGAAATAGGGAAACGTCGTAGATCGGCTCTACGGGCGAAATCTATATCACAAGAGGCCCAAGGGCCTGTGGCGCTCACCTGGACCATTGGCATTTAAACCATTTGCATTTAAATAGACCTGATGGATGATTTTCGGAAAATCCAAGATGGCCACCAAAAAAATTGAACAATCAAGATTCTCGTTTAATATGTTGAAGCCTAACATTATAGGATTGTTCCAACCAAGTTTTGTTGAAATCGGGCTATTGATTGAAGGAGTACCATTTTTAAATGGTTCCGGAACACTTTCAGAAAATCAGAGATGGCTGCCAAAACACTGACCTATCAAAATTCTGAATAGATGTTCTAGAGGCTACGACAATAGGATCCTTTCGGTCAAATTTGGTTGAAAGTGCCCAAACAATTAATGAGTAGTAGCATTTCCCATTTTTCGGAAAATCCAAGATGGTCACCATCAAAATCAAGAGGTCAAAATTTTGTATACATGTTCTGAAATCCTTCCAGCCAAGTCTGGTTGAAATTGCTCTCAAAATTCTGTATACAAGGTCTGCACCATACTACAGTAGGGTTCTTCCATACAAGTTTGATTGAAATCGACCCAGTGGTTCTTGAGTAGGCTTTTACGTGATTTCCAGAAATTTTCAGAAAATCCAAGATGGTCACCGGAAAAAGTGACCAATCAAAATTCTGTATATATGTTCTGAATCCTACCGCCATAGGGTCCTTCCAGCTAAGTCCGCCCAAACGGTTAATGAGGAGTAGCATTTTAAATGATTTCCCGCCATTTTTTGGAAAATTCAAGATGGCCACCAAAAAAATTGACCAATCAAAATTCTGTATACGTGTTCTGAAGCCTACGCCTAGATAGGATTATTCATGCCAAATTAATTTGAAATCTGCGAAGCGGTTAATGAGTAGCGTTTTTAAGCAAAGGTTGACGGATGGCCAGGTGAGCTAATAATAATAGGGCTATTTCGAAAAAATGCACAAAATTGAAGTAAAGTGTCAAATTTTCGATCCAAATTGTCATAAATTATGTTGATTGTTTTGTAACTAATTTGACTTAAGGCTGTTGCTGCACCCGCAATCAAATGATTTCCAAAATATTCAGCTTTCCCAATGCTGTAAAATAGGGAAACATTGTAGATAGGCGATACGGGCGAGCTCTATATAATTAAAAGTTAATCTCTTTATTGCTAAAATTAAATTGGCGCCTTTTAACTGGCTTGAAAATCTGGGCATACGCGCCAGTTTCTTAAAACCATTCTCCAATGGGAACGAGTCAACAATGGATTCCAAATTGACTTCATTATACTGGGCGGGGTTATTTCCTACGTCCAGCCAACCAGAAGGCTGGTTGATATACCATGTCCTATTGAACCTCTTGCGGTCCTTTCATAGGCCTACTTAGTTCAGGTAATCAACCTAACTAGGAACCAACTTATGAAATTTTGCATTCTGTTATTTAAAAAAAATAGAAAATCAGGCATTCTTCGTAATTTATTTATTTATTTATTATTAATTTTAAGAAAGCTATTGTCCCCCCCCCCCCACTCCCTCACTACTTATTTGCTACTTCCAAAGTTTCAAGATTAACTAATCGATTATCCAATTAAATTGATTATTTTCCAGACATCATAATCGATTATTTATTTCCATAATCGAACAGCCCTATTTGCTACCAGGAATCTTTTCCAGACAGCACATTGGCAGTTTGATCTCTTAGTATGCTGCATACGACTGTCTTTGCAGGGGTGTAAACTTGCTTTGGATTGACTTCTTGCAAAATGTTTTATACCGTAGCATATTTATATTTTCTATGTTATTATTTGGAGCATAAAGAGAACACACAAATGTTTCACATGCATCTTCAAGTCATCAGTTAAATTAAGAGAAGCTCCGAGTTCTAATAAAGGCAGGTATTTATCAGTGTTATTTCTAATCAGTTTGAATTCTCTCTCACCACAAGTGCATGGAATCGAATTCCTCTGACGACAACAGATATTTCATGTCTGTCAATACTCCCCAACAATATTCTTCGAGTATAGAATCTTGTGGTTCTGTACAAGCCACGAAAGGAAACCAATGAACTGAAGCCTGTACATCACCTGAAACATAAGTTTATGTGCAAGAGTACACCATGTACACCAGTTGTAGTTTCCACCAGCATGATCACCGACATTGCATTTGGGCCAAACACATCAGCTTCTCCTTCAATTCCAGATGAACTATACCGCTGGCTAAGGATTTTCCAAAACAACTCCATAATGTGGAATACACCTAATCGAATGACATGGTGCCCAAGCCCATTCCAGTTTCGTAGGCGTGTTTCCTAGGCACCAATGTATAGTTGAAAATCAAATGTTGTAACAGGAACTTGTCCCATTGCCCGCATCTGGCGTTTGGTTATATTTAGGCCTGTGTAGATAGTGCTCCATTCAGTAGGTATATATCTGGTACATTTGGATGGTATCCTATCAGTGTCATGCTTGGCTTTTCACCAAACGTGACACTTAATAAAGCGTGAAATCCATTACAGTTTGGAATGTGATGTTCGTCTATCTCAATTGGCTTAATATCAAGTTCGTATGTGTGTGGGACACAAATGGGCAAACACTATACATATATCAAGTGACATTAAATCCTCCAACGTCAATCCAACTTTTTGTGTCGATTTTTATAGCAATTCGTTTGAATTTCTTTTAGCACTCAAGAATTACTCTGCGTAAATGATCTTTAAAAGACATCTCTCTTACTTCTTTATTTGGTACAAGTTGAAGATTTTGGACACCTTCATTTCTCCTTTCCTCTTGATAAATAACACTACCGAGACCGTGTGTAGTGCCCATTCCACTCCTAGACTGTTCATTAATATCAATGCTCTTCATTGTAGCATGGAAAATCACACCGGATACGTAACGACATTGCTTGGTAAAAATGGTCACCTCGAATCTCTGTATTTATAAGTATAACCTTAGTTGCTATTGCAAGTTCAATCCTAGACACGTTGTCATAGACTATTGAATGGCCTTGGTTGTGAACTAGATCTATGATCTGCCTACTTCCAGTCAAGTGTTTTAGTGAAATAGACAAATCAATATGCTTAGGTGTTTTACATCTTGAATGTGAGGCGGAATATCTAATATCTTGCGCAACTGCCATCACTACCCTGGGTGAGGCTCTTCACGTACATCTTCCATTGTTTTGTCTAATACAAGAGGATATAAATACGTATCAGGGACTAATTGTTCTGCTTTGTTGTCAGAGATGTCAGCACAATCAATACATGGACTTAATGAAATTCCTTTCATCATTGCCAGTAGACTTTCTAAGTCTCAATGCTGCATTGAATAATGAAAGTTTATCTTCATCTAAGTCGGGACAGTAAGACCGGATTCCATGGATTCTTCTCCAACTTGGCACTTCATATCACATAGCTTATTGATTGTTTTCTATACGTCAACACAACTACTGTATACAAGTTCTGGTTCATTCTTCTTTGGCATGCTGTGAAAGAAAGCTTTTCCCTCAAAGTACTTTTCAAACCTAGCTTTCAGTCTCTGTGCACTATATGATTCAGCACTTTGGCAACCACAATCGACAAGGTAGTTTTATATAGGTTAAGTAGATATTATATGCCAAATGCACCACCTTGCCAGAAAACATCTTTAATTTCGATGATTAATTTTTCAAATGCTTCAGCAAAGATATCTACTTTTTCTACAGATTTTTTACCTGTGGGCAGCAACAGCTCCCAGTCAAATTCATTTCAAAATATTCAACAGACTATTCATTAAATTATTAATTAGTTTGGAATTCGACATTTTGTGTTCATAAGGTTAAGTTATTTCAAATTGTTGCCTAATTATAAGGTGATTGACAGATGTGTCTTTTGTGAACAAGGGCGGTAACTCTGTACTGTTGCCTAAGAGATAAGGTGCTGTAACACCAGTAAATAACTTGAGCCAAATAGATAGTTTGATGAATAAACCAATAAATGGTACCAGTACTCTATAGTTAACTGCTTTTAAATGATATTAGCACTTATATGAAACCAAACATCTATCATGGTAACCTTGATCAAATTCAAGAAAAATACAAATTGCGATGAATAAATGTGGTTATATTTCAAAATTGACCATGGAAAAAGCTTGATAACATTAATGTCTGTTTCCTTAATCTCCTGACTAATGTTTCACACAAACATATCGAACATTTTCTAGATGGTATGTTGGACGGAACCATAAATCAAATTTGTATTGCTTAGGCCACTGTCGTCTTGTGGACCAAGAATATTTTGAAAATTTATTGCTGGAATGACTGATGTGATAACTGAGCCAGTCAGTTCAGCGGTAAAATTTGGAAAAATAACCTCAGGACGGACATTTACTTCGAGCAAATTTGAGGGTTAAATCCTTAAGAGACAATGAAAGGGTGACAAAGTCTGATGGATGGACCGAACCAGCCCAGAGATGGACAGATATACTTGGTACATGTAGATTGGGTAGGGAGGGGGTGGGGTGACAGATATATATTGAGTCTTAATGCTAGAGTACATCTCAGAAATAGCTGTTAATAATATGAAATAAAATGAACTGTTGAATATTTAGAAAATAATTTGATTGAGTTTCTGTTTTGAAAACATTTTCACTTATTTTTTTAGTTGTAAGCGACTAAGCGGGATCAATACATCCACACACAAAAAACCCACCCCGTTGCTAAACTGGGGGAATCCATAAAAAAAAAATTAGTTTCCTGCAAACCGGGTGTGGAAAAAATGAAGGGAGGGAATTAATTTTTTTTCAATAAATTCACTTTAAAAAGTTAGTAAATATATTTCTTTTTAGATATTTGACTAGATGTCCATTAAATATTGTTGTAATTGCCAAATTTGTCATGTTTTTCATGACACAATTAGCAAAAAGGGCTTTCACATTGCATACAAATGGCATCAAAAACATTGTAATTTGTAGTTTTAACATTTATGCTGGGCATAAAAGTAAAATTTCACCCGGGAGGTTTACAGGAAACGAAACTATTTTTTATTTTAGCCCGGTACATATATTCTTTCACCTGCCTCACCAAGCACCACCACTCAACAGTAGTGTTCGACTATTTCCGTCTCCAAGCTTTCTTTTCCGGTGGACAGGACAGATTAAACCGCCTTTGATATGATAACAATTATTGGGAAACGGCCCAATAAGCGGAACAGATTTTATGGAAGCTATCCTTATGAACGTGCTATGTATAACAAGCATGGTGAACAATACTGACAGAGAATGATTGTTAGCAAAAGTAATCATGTCAGGATAAACCTGTACTCAGTCACAGAATAAGGGTGTGTACAATCGCAGAGCTACAGTAACAATAGCAGCTCTGCTACAGACATTACAAATGAAGGATTTCATGAGAGCGCAGGGCTGTCCAGCAGCGGCTGCAGGGGCCAATGCACCTATTGATTAATTTATTAAGTATTAGCTATTACAAAGCTTTATACACTAGTACATGTTACAGTAACTGAACTGATATAAGAAAGAGTTTACGACGTACGCAAGATTCTGAGAGTATTTTCAAATTAATTTTAAGCACTGGAAGCTTTTGCTGCTTTAACACTCAAAATTGATCAAGAAAATTTAAATTTTCTCATAGAAAATGTCCATTTGCAGATAAAGAGATGACGATTTTAGAAAATTTGCCACTGGAATGAGTGGCTCGGTTAATGGCTATCGAGCCAGTCAAAATTTTCAAAAACATTCTTCTCTTGGCCTGCAAATGGACATTCCTCAAGACCACCGCTGAAGCCGTTTTTTGACTGATATGAGTGCTAAAGGGTTAAAGGCACCTTATGCAGCAACAGTCTCCCTTCAGTTAAAATTAATTTCAAAATATTCAATACCTCTGTAAGATGGCTTTGAGAACGAGACACCATGATGTCATAGATGAACGTTTTAGCACGTTGCATTCTGTTAAATTCTATTGAACTATGGCTAATTAAAAAAATATTTGCTTAGAGACTTGTATAATTTACATGTGCCTGTAAATAGTGCCAAATTATTGAAATACTTTAATATTTAACTCGTTTGGAACAAATTTTATTAGTGATAAATTTCTGATTTTGTTAGAAAGAGCTCTATGTACACAATGTAAGTTATGCTTAGAATGTTTATATATATGACAAAAGCTGTATTCGTCTTTGATGATTTAGCGCAACAGAACAACCGCCAAACAGCAGCGCCAGAATAAGGTACAGCTGAAGAATGATTTACGGAGATTGGGTAATGAGGTTGACGCTATTAAGATGCTCGCTTTCATTGAGGCCATGTCATTACTACATAATCATCAGTGGACTGGAATCCACGCTTTAATGATGATGGCTGTATGTTGAATAATTGGAACAGTAATGTCCACACTGCGAGGAACAGTAATGTTAGACCAGTGATAAAGCTTGAGCTTTTTAGCCATGAGGCCACCTGGGGCCCCTAAAAGCAAAACCTAAGGGGCCCGTCAACATTTCAAGGGCCCAATCTTATAATTATGATGCATCCGCACACACGCTCCCACATTTAGAAACACAGGATAAAATACTAATGTAGAATGTGTTAACTTATATATATATATCTCAATTTGACGCAAAATAAACAGAAATTTGTTGAATATTTTGAAATTAAAGGACAATTCCGGGATTGGTAAAAGTGTACTTTATTTGAAAGACTATTATATGACTAACATATTGGATCCTAAATAAAAACAATAGACAAATAATACAAGCAATTATACCATCGTAAACATGTGATTATTTTATCTCCCGGGTGGCGCCATTTTCTTGCAACGAGAGCAGCAAGATTTCACGAGATCCTGACGTCATCCCCGCACCGACGCCATCTTTGCCGAGCACGAAGGCTGTACAGTAAATATGTCTATGTATGGAGGCCTAACGTGTGCTAATTTGTAATCGTTAGGACATTGTCCAGTTACGCTAGTAAGTTTTTCAAGTAATTCTAGTATCCGCAGTTAACCCCATGACCGCTGAAGCATAGATTCCATTTTCTCTATCCTATCAGAATGTTTTCATTTTTGATAACAATGCTGTTGTAAGTCATTGCTGTGCACGACAGCAATACGTTTCAACAACATTTTTTTCTTCAAAATGTAACCCGGCACTATCTCTGTAAGTAGGCTATTACGCATTTTACACCATGCGATAAGGGTTAAATGAAGTGGCACACTTGACACGTGCGTATTGTCAAATTACTCATCCGACTCAAGATACCGCTATAGCATGTGTCGCAGACAGTGTAAATATATATTCCAAGAAAACATGATTTGATAATATTGCCGGAACCACAGAACCGATTATATTAATTCTGATACCTACATGTAGCTGCAAATTCGAAGATTTATCCAATGCTAGGGATATTAGAATCGACCCAGTGGGTCAAAAGATACACTGTAGGAAAAACTAAGCCAGCAAAATTTCAAACAAAAATTTCAGGATGCGCTCTATCCATCATCCCATATCAGAATGAGTATTACAGCTACAATGACAGAATTAGCTGTGCCAAAGTTTTACAATGTTATCACATAACGGGAAAGATTCCATCAAAATATCTTAATTATTGAAATTACCACAGCTTGCTGGCCAATATGAAAATTCCCAGAATTTATGTCAATATGTTAATTCATTTGGTGATATCTCTGGCAATATTTACGTGAGCAAAATTATAATTGGTCAGGCAAATAGCCATTTCTTTCAGCTTTAAGCACACTCCAATTTAATGACAATACACAAAGATAGAGTCTGCGAGACAAAAAACATCTCATGCTGAATTTTACCAAAAAAGGATAACATATTCTCAGATCATATCTAAGATGAATACTTTTTTTATATATCCCAGTCTTTTGAACCTCTTGTCCGATATTAACATCCTATCAACTATCATATTAATCTTGAGGTCGGCACCTATTTAGAGATCCTAGGATCATTGGAATCGCTTCAGCGGTTCGTTTGCTATTATCATTTACGAATACTTCCTTAAAATATAAACCCGCATCTATTGGCCTCGCTTCTCCAGTCATAGCAATAGTGGTGGTGCGAGGCTGACGTCGCTAGACGCGATAAAATGGCAGCGCCCAGATGTGCGAAAAATGGTCAATTTTACTGATTTTATCCAGCGATAGTTGGTTACGCTATTTCTATCTGGTTATTATTCTGGCGCAATTTCATTAAACATGTAATAATCTTTCAAATAAAGCATACTTTTTATCATCCCGGAATTGTCCTTTGATGTGACTGGAATGCCGTAGGCAGCAATGGCTTCCAGTGATATTAATTTCAAAATATTCAACAGAATATGCTATGTAAGTATGTATGTCGTAAAAAATGTACTTTTTAATGATGAACGGGTTAATGAAACTGGCTCTAGCTGCAATAGACTTTCTGTTCACAATCTTAAAATATGATTGGAAAAATGTAGTAACTGAAATTTTGGTAGGCCAGCCTAAATCTAGTATCCATGGGCTATTGGTCCCCCCTGCTAAGCTTCATCACTGCACAGACAGAGTGAGGTTTAACCTTCATGAATACAATACAGGAAACATCTACAGTACAGCTCATAAAGAAGCTATTTTGGCTCCAAAACATAAACATGTAGTACAATTTTCAACACCATGTGCAGATTTTCTGTAGAATATTTTGACCATAATTAAAT
Source organism: Chaetoderma sp. LZ-2023a (assembly GCA_034401795.1). Lineage (NCBI taxonomy): Eukaryota > Metazoa > Mollusca > Caudofoveata > Chaetodermatida > Chaetodermatidae > Chaetoderma > Chaetoderma sp. LZ-2023a. The sequence goes on from CM067375.1 coordinate 53,604,408, forward strand.
TGGAAAACATTTAACCCTTTAACGGCTAGATTTTTTCAAATTTCAATTTTCTCATAGAAAATGTCAATTTGCAGACCAAACAGACTATTTTCAAAAAATTTCAAAAATAGTCTTCTTTTGGTCTGCAAATGGATATTTTGCAAGACCACTGCAGAAACTGTTTTTGGCTGATATGAGTGCTAAGGGTAGGCTAAATGTTCCAAAAAATCAAAATATTTTCTTTCCATTTGCAGGCCAAGAAGAATATTTTTGGAATATTTACAACTGGAATGACTGGCTCGGTTATCATCGGGCCAGTCACTCCAGCTGTAAATTAAAAAAAATAGTCCTCTCTTGACCAGCAAATGGACATTCCTCAAGACCACTGCAGAGGCCCGTTTTGGCCGGCTTTGTTATGAAAGGGTTAAGCACTGCCTTAAGCAGCAATGTCTTTCAAACCAATTATGTTCAAAATATTCAACAGTCATAATAATTATCCCATCTTCAGTTATTTCTGAGCAGTATGATAGGTATGGATTCAGAAATTATATATTTTGGTGGTATCTGTCCACAGACATGATGTAATTTGTGCTGAAATGTTAGCACCTTTATGGATTTGTACGATTCTTATTGAAAATCTTGCAAACAAAATGATAGGAACCCCTTTAACCCTTTAACACACATCGGCCAAAAAATGCCTTCGCCAGTGGTCTTGAGAAATGTCCATTTGCAGACCAAGAGAAGACTATTTTTGAAATTTTACCACTGGCAATGACTGGCTCGATAACCGAGTCATTCCAGTGGTAAATTAAAAAAAAATAGTCTTCCATTGGTCTCCAAATGGACATTTTCAATGAAAAAATTGAATTTTTCTTGAATAAATTTAAGGGTTAAAAGACAAGCTATTTTAAATGCCAAGTCAGCCAAAAATAGCGGTTGTAGTTTTCTTGAGACATGTTCATTTGCAGGTCAAGAGAAAACCTACTTTTTAAATCTTTTACGGGTCAAACCGGCTGGCCACAACCTCTTCTCTTGGCTCATATAACAAGCCACAATTCCAGTGATAAATTTTGGGAAATACAAACGAATATCCCAGGCCAAAAAAAGCTTGGATATTCATGAATATCCAAGTTCTGTGGAGCTTGAATAAACCAGCTAATCCCAGTTAATCCTAGCTTTTAATAACTTGGAAAAGCTTGGATTAGCTTGCTGGTATTAGCCACATAAAATTCCAGAAAATCCAAGAAAGGCCTAGTTAAAGTAAAATCCAAGAAAATTCCAGATAGCTTGAACATTCAAGAAAATCCGAGCTAACTTGAACATTCAAGATAATCCAAGCTAGCTTGCCGGTATTGGCCACTTAAAATCCAAGAATATTCCAGCTAGCTTGAACATTCAAGAAAATCCAAGCTAGCTTGCACGTTCAAGAAAATCCAAGCCTGCTTGAACATTCAAGAAAATCCCACTTAGCTTGGATTTTATTCCAGAAAGTCCCAGCTATCTAGAACTTCAAGAAAATCCCAGCTAATCCTAGCTTTTAAAATAGGTTAGCCATTAACATAAAATGTATGCACATACACATAAATGCTGCCACAGAGATTATAAATGCTTAAAAACCAAAATCACACCTTCATGGGAGTTGAGTTACTCAATAACAAATACAATTTCAGCCAGACATTAGCAATGTAAGAGTTTCTGACTGATTTGTCCGTTATAGACATAGATTGTTAATGTGCCATATTATTTAGAAAGTCATCATCACTGCATTAATTACATAGAACTGAAAAAGCTATACCAAAACTGGTAATTCTGAATAAATCTCTGGAAATCAATAGAATACATACCTCAAAATACAGTTCTGTTTCCATTTAAGGTTACTGATGCTAAGCATTCTATCTAACAGTACTGTCAGTGTTTCCAAACTATCATATTCTATATATCCATAGCTGGTAATGATCAATGCAATGAATGTACTGTTTGCTTTTTTACAGACTTTAAATTTCCCCACCAATTTACCAGGTCACGGTCACCTCTAGTCATGACTATACAGAACCTGTTCTTGCCTTAGTGCAAGCTATTTCAAGACAATCCAAGGTAGTGTAAGTGAGTCTACAAATTCAAGGATATCAAAGTAGCTTGAATTCTTTTATGTCTGACAATACAAAGTCCTAGAAAACCCAAGCTAGCTTGAATTCTGTCAAACCAGAATAGTCCAAGCAAATCCAAGACGCTTGCACTTTTTCATGATGACATTCAAAAAGTCCTAGAAAATCCCAGCTAACTTGAATTATGAGGGGAGATTTTCAAGAAGTTCAAGCAACTATATAAAGTCCTAACTAATTCAAGGAAATCCAACCTGGTATGGGTTGAATAATTTTCCAATAGCTTGGATATTCAAGAAAATCCAAGCTAATCCAAGTTAACTTGAAATTTATTTCACACGGGTTGTACAAATGTATGTGTAGTCTTGTCTTCTCCTGGTCTGCAAATGGATACAATTGAGATTTCCTTAATCAATCCTGACCATTAAATGATTAACCCCTTAAGACCTATGTGTTCAAGAAAATTTAAATTTTCTAGAAAATTACCATTTGCAGACCAGGAGTTGCAAGACTATTTTTGAAAATTTACTACTGGAATGACTGCCAGCCATTCCAGTGGTAATTTTTCAAAAATAGTCTTATGACTCCTGGTCTGTAAATGAACAAGAGCACTACAGTTATAAGCTGTTGTTGGCTGTTACGTGTAAGGGGTCAAGACACTACAAAAGAGTGACAAAGTGTCATGGATGGACTGAACCAGACCACAGGACAGACACTTGGTACAAATAGAATGGATAGGGACCTCGGTGCGCGTGTGTGTGTGTGAAGGGGCGAGTGTGTGGAAGAGACAGACATAGAGTCTCAATATACTATCAATAAATCTCCCTAAACAGTCCCAAGCTGGCATTCCCGCCACGTCTCGCCAGGCATCTTCGCTCACTCAATAGTGGCATTCGTCTTCTATCTCCAAGTCGTCTCTTCCACCCATGAAAGTAGCTAAGTGCCGTAGATATACGACTAATTATTGGGAAACGGCCCAACAAGCGGAGCAAATTTTATGGAAGCTGTCCTTATAAACGTGATTTGTATAACAAGCGAGGGGAACAATACTGACGAAGAATAATTGTTATTAAAATATGTTGTCTGGAAGTAATAATGTCAGGATAAACCCGTACTCTTTTCACAGAATACGGGTGTGTACAATCACACAGAGCTATAGTAACAATAGCATCTCTCCGCTACAGACATTACAGAGGAAGGATGTAGTGAGAGGACAGAGCTATCCAGCAGTGGCTGCACTGACCAATGCACCTACATATCTTGATTAAGTTATTAAGTATTGGCTATTACAAAGCTTTACATAGCCCATGTACTTGACTGAAAGAACAAATACATTGTGATGTAAGGAATATTCTGTTGAATATTTTGAAATTAGTTTTACTAGATGCTACTCGATGCTCCTCTCCAGTAAAATTAATCTCAAAATATTCACCACCTCTGCATGACAGCTTTGAGATTGAGACACATTACAGGGATGACCATTTTAACCCTTTGCATTCTCTTAACCCTTTAATGGTCAAATTTGGTCAAGAAAATGAAAATATTTACTTACTGAATGCCCATTTGCAGGCCAAGAGAAGACTATTTTTGAAAATTTATCGCTGGAATGACTGGCTTGAACATTCCAGCGATAAATTTTCAAAAATAGTCTTCTCTTGGCCTCCAAACGGACATTCCTCAGGACCAATGCAAAGGCCAGATTTCGCAGGCTTGACCATTAAAGGGTTAAATTCTACTCAACAATGGCTAATTTTAAAAACAATTTTACAGACACTATAATTTACAAGTATATATTGCCTTAAAAATATTCAAATTAGCGAAATGGTTTTATATTTAATAATATAAGCTATCAATGCTTTGGTTAGAAAAAGCTATATGTAAGCTATTAGAATGTTTGGAGACGACAAAAACTGGATTCGCCTTTGATAATTTAGCGCAGCCGAACAACTGCCAAACAGCGGAGGCGGGAGACATCACTGCTTCAGAATAAGGTACAGCCCGACGATGATTTACAGAGCTTGGATAATGAGGTTGACACTATTAAGATGCCCTCTTTTACCAAGGCCAATGTCATTACTGCATTATCATCGGACTGGAATACATGCTTAACGATGATGGCTCTATGTTAAATATTGAACAGTAATGTCCACACTGCAAAGAATTGTCGCAATGAACATAGTATATGAAACAAAACATCTACATGTAGATTTTCATTATTTCTTGATCAATTGATCACATATTTTAATACAAATGTAGTGGTCTGGCAACCTAATTTCTACTGGAAATGTTAACAAATACCATTTTAATGGACTCGTATCATTCTTATTACCCTTGCCCCATAATACTCTCTGATCCCATAATACCCTTGCCCCATAATACCCTCAACCCATAATACCCTCTGACCCCGTAATACCCGTAGACCCATAAATCCATCTGACCACGTAATACCCTCCGACCATGTCGTAACCTTCGCCCCAATATACCCTCAACCTGTAATACCCTCTGACCTGTAATAATACCCTCACACCGTAATACAATGAGCCCCCCTAATACTCTCACCCTGTATTACCTTCTGACCACGTAATACACTTACACTGTAATGCCCTGACTCTGTAATACCCTATGACCACATATTAACTTCGCCCCATAATACCCTCACCCCATAAGGAAAAGTGGGTATTGCCATCGAGTCTACATGTCTGTCAGTGTCTGCCTGTCTCTGTGTCTGGAGCTGTACATGTATCTCAACAATTACTGATCTGGATTGGCTCAAATTTTAACACAATGAAGGAACTTGCTATGCAAAAGAATATCGAGATTGGCAATGATCCGGATAAAAGAACTTGAATCCGGATCCGATAAAATTCTGGATATGCGGATATCTTGAAAACTTCTGGTCTGATTTGGCTCAAATGTTAACACAGGAAAGGGTGTGACCCTACACTCTAGGATTCCACAACTTTGGTTATGATCCGAAAAAGTCTGGATAATGTTAAAACATTTTACAATGTGACAAAAATGGGAGGACGAGGGTTTGCAATCACTGCAATCACTGTTTGCTCAAGATTATTTAAAGGATAATTAACCTCATCTCTTTATAACTATTCAGGTGATCTAATATGCCACTCATAAACAATGTAGGTAGTTTTAAGCTTTTTATCATACAGCTAAAGAAGGATATTCAGGCTTTAGTAGCTAAATATTGCTACATTTCTACAGCCGATTACTTTTCAACCAATCAGAATAAGCCCAGCGTGTCTGCCTCGGTATATACGCTCAGTCATAGAGGCACCACCTATAGTTTGGCAATGTGTTATAAATGCAATCATACAGGTAAGCTGTAAGATGAGTATTACATAATAAAGAATGTAATGCATTGGCACTTACATGACATCACATACTATCGCTTGAGGAGACAAAATGGTGGCGATCACTGTTCAACATTTATGCGATATTACAAAACAGATAGTTGTGATAGTGCCGGAATGTGACTACATTAATGATATGGAATTTATAAACCATAATCTATCGGTGAAGTATAACATTTGAGATAAGATTAGCATCCCTTTAAAATCTTGCAAACAAAATGATTGGCTTTCTTTTAACCTTTTAAAAGTGAAGCCGGCCAAAAATAGCCTTTGTAGACTTCTGAATTTTTTTAATTTAGCACCGGAACACACCCAGTCATTCCAGTGGTAGATTTTACCAAATAGTCTTCTCTTGACCTGCAAACGGACATTCAATAAGAACGTCTCAGATCTGCCGTAGGAAATTTGACCATTAAAGGGATAACCCTTTAGTGATGAAATTTATTCCTCAAAATTAAAATATTTGCTTTTTGAATGCCAGTTTGCAGGCCAAGAGAAGACTAATTTTGAAAATTTACACCTGGAATGACTGGCCCAGCTATCGGGCCAGTCATACCAGTTGTAAATGTTCAAAAATTAGTCTTTTCTTGGTCTACAAATGGGCATTCTCTAGACCACTAAGGAGGCCGGTATCGTCACCTACATTGTAAGGGTTAAGGTACATGTAACAGTATACAGATAAGCTCTTGAATATTTTGAAAGTAATTTTACTGGGACTATTATTGCAGCCTATAATGGCAACAGCGCTCAGTCAAATTAGTTTCAAAATATTCAACAGCCTGTTTATTAAATAGTAGAGACATACTACTCATACAACAACGGTTAGTCAGTCATCAATTAAACGTTCGTGACGAACTTATCTACACCATTAATGACGTACAATGTAATTCATTATGATGTCATCCTACATGTCACATAGTTGATTATAACATTGTATGATTGATGGATGAACTGGAATCCTCCGTTGTACTAACATGTTTCTGTTTTTGTTTTGGACACATGTTAGGTAACTTAGGTTATTTCCGAGCTGAGCTGTACATGTAGTCTGTTATGTGTTCAGATATAGCCCATCGCTACCTTTAATCAGATTTTAACCCTTTATCCCGCAAATTTGTTCACGAAAATTTCAATCTTCTCATAGAAAATGTCCATTTGCAGACCAAGAGAAGAATATTTTTGAAACTTTACTACTAGAATTACTGGCTCGGTTATCATCGGTTATCGAGCCAGTCATTCCAGCAGTAGATTTTCGAAAATAGACATTTTTCAAGACCAGTGCTGAAGCCATTTTTGGCGGATATGAGTGTTAAAGGGTTACGTTACCTTAAAAACTCTTCTATATTATTTCCAAACTGTACTGTAATAATAATTTACTCCCCACCTGTTCATTATGCAATCGGTATCAAGGTGTAAGGAGCAGGTGTAAATCTGTATCATTATAGACTTGAATGGCTTATCAAATTGATAATTACCAACATTTGCCACCATCAAGGCACTAAGGTACATGTCCATTTGCAAATGAGTGTCTAACGCTTTCAACGATGTATTTCCCAGATCTCATTTTCAATGCAACCATACAAACTTTTGAATATTTTGAAATTAATTCGACTGGAAGCCACCACTGCCTAAGGTAGCAATGGCTTCCAGTCAAATTAATTTCAAAATATTCAACAGAATAAGCTGTAAAGAATTTACTTTTTCTGGGATTCGTCGGTGACAGGTTTAATGCTTGCACCCTCAGTCTCACAATTTAAAGGCACCTATATAGGGTAACTGTTGAATATTTTGAAACTAATTTGCACAGACAGTAACAGCACACACTTAAATTAGTTTCAATTTTTTTTTTAAAACAAAAAATTTGTCATGTTTGTTCTGCAAAGGTTTAATCCTTTCTACCCTGAAGAAATTAGGCTCTGCGGCATTTTCAAATCATCCACACAAGCGCATCGATGCAAGCCGGTGTTGAATACTTTGCAATAATTTACAGATGTTGATTTCAGATCTTCAAGAGACAGCATCTCCTGGTTTAAGGAGTTGTATCCTATTTAACCCTCGGTGTCAAGCAGGCCAAAAAATGTTCCTGCAGCAGTCATAAGTAATGATCATTTTCAAGCCATTAATTTTGAAACTATATCGCTCTAATAACGGGCTCGTGAGTATACATGTATCTATTTGCAGGCCAGTCATTTCAGTATCCAATTTTTTTTTAAATGTCTGTTTCGTACAATTATTTTGAGGCTTAACCCTTGCCACTCCGATGTCAATATTTTTTATTTTTAATAAGGAGAATTTAACCAACATCACTGATAAAAATTAAAAACTAAAATATCAAGTACTTATAGGCAAACTAATTTAAACTTATTAAACAATGTCTTACAGGCTAAAACTGATAAATCATTAACAGTATAAACCTCAAAAAATTTGTTTTCTAAATATAAACTAGTGCATTATCTATTTTTCATTTAACACCTTTACCCGTATCGATGATCTTGATTATGTAGCTTTTAACCATGCTATTACGTCTGACAAACAGGCTGCCCAAACCCTCTATCATGCTTGCATCAAGAGGAAGGTCTGGTTTAGGTGTCACATAAGGTCTGGTTGATAAATATATTAAAATGCTTTAATTTTAAATCGTTTTGGACACTGCATTTGCCATGAAAGTATTAAGAAAAAATAACAATAAAAATGAAAAATTATCCTTCCTACGTCATAAGAAATGCATATGATATCAACAGAAGTACCTGAAATAAAATGTGCATAGTAACAATGTATCGGAATGACTAGATATATAAAAGATATTATTGTAAAACAATTTTTATGAATTAAATTGTATTCAGTATTAGCAGGGATTTGAACCGTGGTACTTATGTTTATAAGTCAAAGCCTCAACCTTTGGACCAATGACAATACTGTCTAGCAAGGTTGTCAAAATGTTCTGTTTCCTGTATGCGAAAACTGGTACCAATACTAATTTTGAAGGATGAAATATAACCAAGCATGATATTTAGATTGCACATAAAGGAAATAAAAAAAACCTCATCAATTTAAGACTTATTTATATGTACAGCATACACCTGTAAATAATTGTACATAATGTACAGCAGACGACATTTTCTTTAGTAACCACTCTCCATAGCAACACATTTTAAATTGTCTCCCTTGTCTTAATCATAGTCTAATAACGGGCTCGTGAGTATACATGTATCTATTTGCAGGCCAGTCATTTCAGTATCCAATTTAAAAAAAAATGTTTGTTTCGTACAATTATTTTGAGGCTTAACCCTTGCCACTCCGATGTCAATATTTTTTTACTCTTTTACTGCGTCAATAGCTAAGAAACTTGTGTAGATTTTTCAACAATTTCGGTGGCCGATGTTGCTATCACAGACAGCAACATCTTCCAGCACATTTGTTGAAAAATGAACACCAGTTCATCTTTTAAATTTAATTTGAAAATTTAAAACTTTGACATCATAGTGGTAAGGGTTAAAGGATTGACAGAATACAGTGCATCTCATAAATCAGTCAAACTGGCGGTATGATCAGCGAACGAAAAGAAGAAGAAGCTAAATCAGTCGGTATGTTTTCCAAACTAAACACAGAAACATGTTAACCCTTACCACTCTGATGGCAAAATTTTGAATTTTCAAATTAAATTAAGATAAACTGGCATTAATTTTTCAACAAATTTGGTGGAAGATGGTGCTGTCGTAGACAGCAGCAACGTCAACCAAAACAGTTGGATATGTACGTCAGTTTCTTTGCTATTGCCACAGTAAAAGATAGAACATTGACATCAGAGTGGCAAGGGTTATTTATCACAATCTTGAACATGATGTAAGAATACTTTGTTGAATATTTTGGACTTACATTGAAATTGGAATGGAATCAAATGTTCAAAATATTAAACGATAAGTTTTATTTTTCGACGTTAGTCTAGTATAATCTAATGACAATCACATCAACTTGTGAGCTATTAATTAGTGACTACAACAAGGACAACTGAACTAATAATTACCGCTGATTAACAGGTGTAGACAAGACTGTCACGAGCTAATACTGAGGTGCTAATTACCACTTACAGTGTGGTGAACACAACCAGTACATTATAATCAATTTTGCGATGAACACACCACCACACATGTACATGTGCCACCATGAGGGCCTTAATGACGGCTTCTTTCATGGTCAAGCCATCCATAAACGGCCCTTTCAAGGGTTCTCGAGGAATGGTCATTTGCAGGCTAAGAAGACTATTTTTTAGATTTACCATTGGAATGGTTCGCTTGTAGCTCATAGCCCATAACTGAGCCATACATTTCAGTGATCAAATTTCTTATAAAGTCTTATCTTGGTCTGCAAATGGACGATCACTGAGCATAAACGCTTTCAGCGATGAATTCACCAACTCTCATTTTCAAGGCAACCAGATTGATTGGAAGCTGTTGAGCAGCAGCTTCCAGTCATATTTAATTTCAAAATATTCTACAAAATAAGTTTTATATCGTAAAGAATATACCTTTTCTAAAGATTTGTTTGTGAAAGGGTTAACAGTAAAGATTGGTTAAGACAATCCAAATATTAACTTAATTGATCTCCAACTCTATAAATTAGAAGTTAAGATGTTTTCTGAAAATTTACCACTGGAATGACTGGCTTGGTCACTGCGCCAGGGATTTTTCAGCGGTTTAATTTCAAATATAGTCTTTACTTGCTCACAGTGCATGTAGACATCGTCTAAGTGAGACCAAGATCACAAAAACTCAGTCAGACAGTTATTAGAGGTTTAAATACAATTGAAGTAAATGGTCTCTAAAGGCAGGTAGGTGGTCTTTATAGCAGGTTATTCCCCCACCACCACACAATCCATTTAACACATGCGCATCTGGCTGAATCACCAAGTTAGCAGCAGAGGTAGGGTGAGCTGGAGTTGATTTAAAAAATAATTTGACTGAAATCATTGTTGCCTTAGGCAGCAACAACTTTCACTGCTGCTTAAGGCAGCAACAACTTTCAATCAAATACATTTCAAAATATTTTTAAGAGCATAGATGTCAGAGTACATAATACATATCTTAAATATTTCAGCAGTATTGGAAAGGTTAATCCGTTAATTGGAATTTAATATCTAGTTTGGCAATAAAATCTGACATAGTGATAAATCAATGGACCGTGGAAACCTATATTTGCCCTATGAAAGTGAGACTGCAAATATTTAAGGAGTGGTAACTCTGGCATTTGACGTCCTATACGTTTCATTTTCACAACACAGATATTAGATGCCGACATTAACATTGTGACCAAGTTTGGTGTCAATCCGTCAAGAAATAACAAAATGAGCCGCCATTGTTGGTGAGACAGACAGACAGATGGATGGACGGACATACAGAAGACGGATGGGGTCATCGCTATACGACAGCTGACTGACAAGTAAGTGGAGTTAAGAAACCCAATTTGGGCTTCAAAATCCATCAAATAAGAAAAATTGAACATGGCAGCCAAACACGCTAAAATTTTATTGGTCCACGGCGGCCATGTTTTTTACCGATCAACTTCCCATGAACAAACTTTAATGGCCCTTAGTATATAATCATATCCCCAAAATTTCAGCCCGATCCGTTCAGCGGTTCTGCAGAATAAGTCGTTTTCATGAAAACTATGTCATCCAAGATGGCTGCCGAACCATTTGGTCAATCAAGTTCCTTCGAACAAACTTGGTTCAGCTCTTGCTCTATATGATATTTGGTGAGTTTTGAATCGATCCACCAAGCGGTTTCGGAGAAGATTTTTAAAGTCATTTCCTAAAATCCAAGATGGATTGGCCGATCGGCTTTGTTTGAACAAACTTGGATCCCTATGCCCTAAGGATACTTCCTGCCAAATATAATTGAAATCGGCCCAGTGGTTCTTGAGAAGAAGTCGTTTAAAGAAAAAAGTTGACAGACGGATGGACGGACAGACGATGGACAGTCGCCATGGCATAAGCTCACCTGGCCATTCTGGCCAGGTGAGCTAATAATGTAACGAAGACAAATTTGTCCAATACCCAACACATTGATATATTTTTTAATCAGGGCTCCCTGAGGTCAAAAGTGTCTGTTTTGAAAACAATGTTTCTGAAAGCTGTTGCATTTAACTTTTGACCCCAGATTTGGCATACATGTACGTTTATGGGACCTCACAGGAAATCTTCCCCATCACCACACCCACCTTTGGAGAAGGTCCATCCAGTAGAACAAGTGAAAGCTTTTGAAAAATGTAAAACAATAACACCTGCAATAGCCATTGTGTCTAGTGATGCGGGTAAAAAAAGCCTCGCAAATGGACATTCATCAGGACCATTCTAGATTCACTTGTTTTGGCCTTATTAACCATTAACCCGTTAACCACTAAATTTGTTAAAGACATAACATTTTTTCAAAGAGAATGTTTATTTGCTGACCAAGAGCACTGGTTTTGAAAATTTACCGAGCCAGTCATTCCAGTGGTAAATTTTCAAAACATAGTCTTCTCTTGGTCTGGAAATTGACATTTCCCAAAAACCACGGCTGAAGTTGTTTTTGACTATTTGTGTTAACAAGGTTAAAGGTGGGAAATTTCTAGTATCAGAGTCCATCTAGCGACAACACCCACAGTGGTCTGACACCCTAAAATATGGGGTGTGTCCAGATTTGAAGACAAAGCCATGTTAGCTAGGTGCCAGCTCAAAGTGGTTAATACCGGTTTACAAATTTTAAGTCCTACACGGTACTACGATGCCAAATGGACTGGAGACCTCTGTTCTAGAAGTTAACTTCAAGGTTTGTTACCAGAAATGTATGCATCACATGATGATGATGATGGTGATATGATGATAACATTGATGATTATGATGATGATGATGATGATGATGATAACATTGATGATGTGTTGATAACATTGATAATCATGATGATGATTGATGATGATGATGATGATAACATTAATGATGTGATGATAACATTGATAATCATGATGATGATGATGATGACAACATTGATAATGTGATGATAACATTGATAATCATGATGATGATGATGATGATAACATTGGTGATGTGATGATAACATTGATAATCATGATGATGCTTTATGATGATGATGATAACATTGATGATGCGATGATAACATTGATGATGATGATGATGACAACATTGATGATGTGATGATAACATTGATAATCATGATGATTGATGATGATGACAACATTGGTGATGTGATGATAACATTGATAATCATGATAATGATGACAACATTGATGATGTGATGATGACATTGATAATCATGATAATGATGACAACATTGGTGATGATGATGATAACATTGATGATGATGATGATGATGATAACATTGATGATGATGATGATTCATGATTGATGATGATGACAGCGATGACAGATGATGATGATAATGATGATTGATGATGATGATATTTATGATTGATGATATTGATGAAGACGATAATGATCATGATAATGATGAAGATGACGATGATGACAATAATAATGATAATATTGATGATGATCATCATCATTGATGTTATCATCTTCATCGTCATCATAATGATGATCATGATAAAATGATGATGATGATAACATCGATGATGATGATGACAAAGATGATAACATCGATGATGCTGATAACATCGATGAAGATGATGATGATGATGAGTCAATCTCACTGTTCACATTCTGGATCATCTTTCACTCTTTATTGGTCAAAAACATTTTTTACAGTGGTCTTGAGGAATGTCCACCTGCAGGCCAAGAGAAGTCTATTTTTTTTTTTAATTCCTCACTGGAATACCTGGCTCAACCAAGAAAGCCAGGCATTCCAGTAGTAAATTAAAACAGGAATCTCTTGACTTGCAAATGGTCCAGCGAGAAATTTCCTTTATTTTCCTGACTACTCCTGTTTTAACTGTCTCGATGCTGTAAGCCACCAGTCAATAGCTTCAATGAGCAAAAACACTTGACTTACTAAATATTTTGAAAACAATTTGAATAAACTACTTTCAGTCAAATTGTTTTCCAAATATTAAACAGGTCCAGAGATCTAACCCTAGGAATATGTTAGGTCTGCAAAGACTCCGCATTTAGATGGTTAAAGGGTTAACCATTTAACAATCATATCAGCCAAAAACGGCTTCTGTAGTGGTCTTGATAAATGTCCATTTGCAGACCAAGACTATTTTTGAAAATTGTCTTCTTTTGGTCCGCGAATGGACATTTTCTATGAGAAAACTGAAATTTTCATGAACAAATTTAAGGCTTAAATGGTTAAGCATGAGGTAAGGTACATGTAGTTATGGGTACAGATGATGTCAACGTATTGCCACGGTGATGTCTACCTCATGTGGTAACCAGGGTGACAATTGTGTCCCTGTTCAGGTATCCCATAGCTATGTGTGACACATCTAAGGTGTGGACCAAATAACATATTTTACGTAGATAGAGATGAGGTCAACATTTTGCCATGGTAATGGCTACCTCATACAGTAACCAGGGTGGCAATTGTGTACCTGTTGAGGTATCCCGTAGCTACATGTGTGTGTGACACATCAAAGTTGTGGACCAAATTACATTTTGTTCAACACTACTGACCATTTCAACTCATAATCTGGATAAGGATTCAATAAACTATTTATAATCGTAAAAAAATCTTCTGAAATTAATTTAATTAGAAGCTATTGTCGCCATATATTAAAGGTCTCCTGTTAAAGTTCATTATCAGTAGCTTCAAAAATTTCTGTTTACAGATTAAATTGAAGCGATATTTTGAAACTGAGATACTGTAATGTTAAAGAGTTAACTCGACTCCAACCAGGCATTGCTATAGTAGCACCTGATGCAATAGGTAACCATGGTAATAGTTCAGGCATTGCCATAGTAACTGATGATGTAATGTGTCCATGGCAACAACAGAACAAGTTCACTAAATAAACCAAGGCATTGCAAGCAATACAATTTCCGTCGATTCCCGATTTTGTTGAAATTTATTAAATGCACAGAATTTGGGCAATTCGTTTACCTGCACCATATGACTGATATACGTTGTTTGTTGTAAGGGAATGACGTCAAGTTTGTATTTTTCAAGGGTGACAACTTTGGCAAATATTGAAGGACATTAACGAAACAGGAACTTGACCTCCATCTTAATAAAATTAATCTAAATGCAAATTCTTAAAAAATGGTTCAAATCTGATGAGTCGAGCATGAGCTTTTGACCGGAAACGGCCAAATTAACGAAGTTTATATTTTCAAGGGCCACAATTCTGGCAAATATTTACGGAAACTAATGAAACACGAATGTAATCTCTCTAAATTGTATTAATTTAAATTCTGAATTTGGTTAAAATCTGTTTAGTCTAGCATGAGTTATTCCCCGGAAATCACCAAATTAATGAAGTTTGTATAGTTCAAAGGGTGATAACTACACCAAATATTGACGAAAAATTACGAAACATGAACTTGACATCCTCGTCAGTAATATTAAGATACAAGTATATGTCGAATTTGATTAATTATTGTACAGAAACTAAATTAACATTTAATTTTTCAATGGGGATCACTCAAGCAAATATTGACGCAACCTAACGAAACACGAACTTGACCATTGCCTAGTATTAAGCTAGGATTCCATTAATGCGTATGCGCATCGGAATGAGTGATTCCATTTGTACGTATGCGTGTCCGAAAGTAGTGATCTTATTCAATCAATTGGACTACTACTACTACTACTCCCACCACAACCGCTGCCACCGCCCATTGCTGCTGTTGTTACTACTACTACTACTACTACTACTACTACTACTACTACTACTACTACCATCACCACCACAACTGCAGCCACTGCCGCGGTCACCACTGCTGCTGTTGTTACTACTACTACTACTACCACCACCACAACCGCGGCCGCCACCGCTGCTGTTGTTACTACTACTACTACTACTACTACTACTACTACTACTACTACTACTACTACTACTACTACTAGCATGAATATGTTCTAAAATAGTCTATCAGCCTTTCAGTGAGTTTCACATTCCAGCGCACTTACTATGAATTTAACTTATATATTGGTACACATGTACAGAATAATAGTGCCGATTTGGGGAAAGCCAATTAATGACATAATTAAAACGTCATTTTCAACGAATCCCACATCCGAAATGCTGTCTGTATCTGAATAAAATCGCTACATGTAGCGATCGGATACGCATACACGTTATTGGAATCCTAGCTTTAAGCTATATTCCGAATTCAGTTCGAATCAATCTGTTTAGTCTAACTAAAGTTTGTATATTTCAAGGGCAATAATGCTTGCAAATATTCACTAAAACTAACAGAACACGAATTTGACTTCCGCCGTATATTATTAAGTTATACACTGAATTTGGTTAAAATCCATAAAATCTAAAAGGTTATTGCAGATCAAAGAATATGGTTAAAGTTATTGGATCAAAAAAAACCCAACAACTGGAAAACACATGACAAAACTAACGGAACATAAACTTGACATCCGTCGTATGACTAAGTGATAATTCGAATTTGGGCGAGATCTGTTTAGTCTAACAAGTTACCGGTATTGCACGGAGACCAATTATTCACGCGTACATACAGTACGTATGTAGGCATGCATGCACGCACACACATACATATGAACTGGAACATGCCTATACCTCATTGAACTTCGTATTCGAGGGGATAATAAACCATTGCAATGAGTAATTACCAAAAAAAGGTTAAATCATTTCCACCTAGGTATTGCTATAGCAACTTGTGATGGAATCAGTGACCATGGCAACAACGGAACTATTTCACTAAATAAACACACAAAGGAAATGAGTAATTACTAAAAATATGTTCATATCTGCACAGTTGCTGGGGCTGTATGATGTCATCAGTGTAGCCATGGTGATACCAAGGTTACAAAGATTATTACATTGTAGAATTGTAATCTTTTTTAACCTACATACATATATACACTTATCTGTTGACTCAAAAATGTCCTATTTAAAGGTTTCATTCTATATGGCAGAGATTGTTTACTAGATGCGTAGTAAAAATGATTTACAAGTATGCTAACAAACACCCTATCAGATGGTCTCTACTCTATGCACCCACCCCAACACTACCTACTTTTGACTATACATTGGCAAGTGAATGTAGTGGACATAACGTTCCCTGCAGCCAACTAACCTTTAGCTTTACACAAACATACAACGAAGACACCAATCTGTGCACCCTGAAACTTCAGAATCCAGGCGGGGAAATAAAAAATTTATTCCACATGCATATAACATTAGGATTTTACCCGCAGAGCAACATATCTAGATGCACATAAATCAGGGCTGGGTCAATTCCTAATGAAAGGAATTGATCCAATTCCAAATTCCTTTGATTTTCATCAATTCCAATTCCTCCTAAATTCAAAGGTAATTAATTCCAATTCCTTTGAAAAGGAATTAATTCCAATTCCTTTGAAAAGGAATTAATTCCAATTAAAGTATAACTAATTCCATCTCTTGATAGCTGTTCAGGTGATCTAACATGCCGACCATAAACTATCCAGGTAATTTTACACTTTGTATCACGCCGCTAAGGAAAGATATTCAGGATTTAGTAGTTAAATGTTGGTACATTTCTACACCCTATGATGGCCGTCAAGATTTACTTTTCAACCAATCAGAAAAATCCTAGTGCGTCTGCCTCGGTATATACGCTCAGTCATAGAGGCTGCAGCTATAGTTTGGCAATAGCAGAGATACATCCCTCCATACTACAGGTAAGATGTTGAATATTCTATGGCAGCAACAACATCCAATCAAATTGGTTTCAAAATATTCAATGGGATGAGCATTACATAATAAATAATTTGATGCATTGGAGCTTACATGACATCACGCACAATAGCTTGAGGAGACAAAATGGTGTCGATCACTGTTCAACATTTACTCGATATTACAAAACAGATAATTGCGATACAGATCAAGGAATCTGACAGGATATGAATGATATGGAATCTATAAAACATATTCTATCGGTGCAATACAACATTTGAGATGAGATTAGCATCGCTTTAACAATACCTTTTCAGAATTTGGGGCCTGGAGAATGTTATGTATCATAAAATTACATCATATTTTACATTTACATATAAAGTGTTAACCCGTTGAACCTAAAACACAAAATATCAAACTCCATTAAATATAACATAAGAATATTATGTTGAATATTTTGAAACTAATTTGTGTGGGAGGACAGGTTCCAGTCAAACTAGTTTCAAAATATTAAACCGCTTTCAGAAGATAAATGGCTATATAAAGCAGGTGAAAACAAGCTTTTGTGCCGTGAACTAACCCTATTAGATCAATCAGTTCTTTACGGCTTTACTGGTCAGAAGCATTAACAGTTTTGTAACACAAAAAAAATACTACGCTACTCAATTCACTGTTTGCTATAAGTCACCTGACTTAGATATCTCAGAAAATTTTAACCTATTCATTCCCATGACGTGTGGGTTCCCTAGTAAACAAGGTTAGCAGAGATACATCCCTCCATTGGGTATTCTTGATAGCATCTCTTTAACTCTAAAGCAGTCATTGCTATAGGGAACCGGTTCCTCTATTCCTATAGAGTACATATAAACGAGTCTGTGAGCATGCACACTTATGCTACTATGCATGTGACCGAGTCCAAGCCGTCATTAATTAATTTTCTGAATCGCAGGAAACACCTAATTTATATCTCAACAAATCCTATTCATTGCCTAAACCTGTGGAGTTACAGTCTTTGCTGAACAAGTCATGTATTTATGTAAAATGATAATTTACGTGGATATAAATGGAAAATTTTCGTTGTGAAAATGGCACCAGCTTCACACTACAAGCCAGGTGAAAGAGAAGAGAAGTCAATAACTCTGATCCTATTTTAGCCACAAAGGCCCATTCCTACGTAAGGTATACTATATACCAGTTTGGAACATCTACATAAGCTATTCTACATGACATATGTAACATACCGGTTGGGAAGTTCTTGAATCAATTAAGAGTTTTGACTAGGTACATATTTCAAGGTGTTATTCTTTCCTACATAAGGTATACTACATACCGGTTGGGATCGAATCCTCCATAAGGTATCCTACATAACTATGTAACATACCGGTTGGAACTTATTACATGACAGTGGTGCACAGGCGTGGTGGACCGGAGGACCACCACAAGGATACACCACGATCATCCCCTGAAGAAAAGCGAGTGCATACCGGTTGGGAAGTTATTGGATCTAGTAAGAACGTGACAATGGTGCACAGGTGTGGTGGACCGGAGGAACACCACAATGGGCTATTACTAACCAACTAACATGAAACTCACAAGTACTTCATGATGATCAGTTATGTCAGTCACATTACAATAAAGACAAGACCATCATATTAACATTACAAGCAATGGGCTGTGAAACCGTATTACATTTTATTTAATATCTTGCAAAAATCACTCCAGATCTTATGTTTTCTAACACCTGGCACGGTTATTCGATACAAGTTTTTATGGCCTTAGCTTCATGGAAAATGTTAACATTGCGTTGCTATGGGCTATCTATCCTATTTAGTGTGTAGTAAATTGGCAATTGTCGGACAATCTCGGAATGCCCGGCTGTTCAAAATTACGATACTGATTTGGATCCTCGTAATCACATAACCCTCTTTAGTTAGATAGGCTATTAAGTCTGTCGGGTTATCGGGTTCATTTGATTTCTAAAATTTAGCGAGAAACTTGCGTTCATTTGATTTCTAAACAAGAAAATGTATCATATATGACTGATTGTAATGTAAGCGACCAACATATAATGATCCAAAACGAAATGCGATGGTCGAGAAAAATTGCTTGAACACCCGAGAATTAAGCTGAGGTAGACCGCTTCTAATGTTAGCGAGCCAGCCATGCAGTGGCAAAGTAAATCTCCGTTTGGAGGTGTTGACGAGAAGGGTAGATCGCATTGCCGAATTTCCGATTCCAGGATAACTTTATATCCGAATACTCGCTCAAGATACCGTATTAAAATTTGCTTTAACCTGATCAGATATCACGTGCTATATAAATCAAGTGATTTGATTTATATACTTTCAAGACGACATGTATGTCAAGTTAAGATTTATTTTTGATGGAATAAACAATCTTTATTAAAGGATACGCAATATTTAGGCTGTTCAATTTATAATAATTTCACTTCTGCGAATGATGTTTTGAGGTACATATTAAGCATAGTCGCGAGATGACAAGATTTATGCAAGGAAAATTTTGTTAAGTTTTCGTGGTATCTTGAGACGTTAAGATGTTTCAAAATCCAGAGGAAAACAACATGACTAAGTTTTATCCTTGTATATAGTGCGCACTAATTTTTTAGAATGTGTAAATTGAGCAAAGATGTGTGGCCTATTTCTGGGTTTATATGTAAGTAAATACGCCACTCCCATTTTTGCTGGTACTCATTCAGATCAACTTATTTCAGTTGCAACTTATAACTAATAACTTCGAGAGTTAAATGGTTAATATTTTAATAGTAAACACTACAACCTTTGATGGCCAAGTTTACTATATCAGGGATGTGTGGCAATCTCAAATGTTTTAGTAGCAAGCATAGCCTTTGGATCAGGAAAGTTATTGACTATCAGACCCTTTTATTAGCCCTAAGATGGGTTTTTTCCTACTTAATGTATAATCTAATCTCTCACCATTTTGGAAGTTCTTTTTGAGGGTCCTTAACTCGCTCAAAACTGGATTTAAAGAGCACCTACCCAAGGTATGAAGGATCATTCTATCGGCCCTCAATCAATTGTTATAGTCAAATATAACATTCTGCTTGCAAATGGACTATTACTCGTGGAAATCATCTGAAAGTCTACCAGAAGACGGGGAGAACTAACATAGTTAGCAAAAATTTCTCTAAGGGGTGTGCAAACTGTGAAATGGTTTGTCTGAACATGTTGTCTCCTCACCAACTCTTAAAACATTTGAAAATGGTTTAGATATGCTTTGGCATAGTCAAGAGGCAATGCATGACTACACTGTACACGCAACCCATGACCTGAAGTGATGGCACAGTCATGGAGATAAACGAAGAAGAGATGAGCATAAAGGCCTAATTGTCCTGTGCTCAGAATTATTACCTAGATTATAACTCTCAGTATTTATGATATAACAATTGATTATAATTAAACTTCTGGTTTAGGTATGCCAAATCAATTCACTTCTGTTGTTTTGCTGGTATTGTTTGTTTCTAAATCACGTCTGACAATTTAAATGCCCTATCTCAGGGGCTCTTATTTTGAAAGTTTTTAATTTCTTTATTAGTTGTTCTTAGTGAAATGGCTGAACCATTCAATTCTCCTCATCCTTCGGAACATTGTGTACACCAATCTCTGCCTAGTGTTCCTAATTTTTTATGTTCTAGTCCACCCGTATACATCTTCGCATTTATCTTCTAGGAATTTTATTTTTTCTTATGATCCTAGCAGTTCTTTTGTCGTTTCGACTTCACCAGATTTCGTTTTGCTCCTGAATCTTCTCATGTATTAGTCTCTTCCTATCAGCCTCCTAGTCAAATCCCTATTTTTCCACCTGTTCTATCAAAAAATTGGAATCTATCATCTTTCGATTCTCCTAATATCAATCCACAAATCTTTATCTTTTTAATTGTGAATAGTGGTTTGCTGTCTTTTAGTATCATATCTGGCCTGATTTATTTCTCGTAGAAATTTTGATCTTTTTCGTTGACTAGTGATCTGTCTATTTCTGTTATTTTCATATGGAACTGTTTTCTCTGCCTTATCTATTCAAGCCTATGTTTAATTCTCTAAATTCTATCTTTTCCAGGCATTATTAAATAAATTCCTCAAGGGCGACTAACCAAGATGATTGGGTCATTGCCTTCTCATGGACTGGGGAATATGGTTTTTTCCTTTCACCCTTGTGTGTAGTTTCAGTCTTTTGTCCTTATCCATCATTGATCTGGTAACAGGTTTGGTGGAGTTCTTTCCTCTTTAATCATCTGATAAAGATATTAACAATTGAGCTCATATCATACTAGTTTTGTTTAAAATTAGATTTTGTATAATAAGATTCTGCAAGTTTATTCTGGTCCTAGCTGTCATGCTTAAGAGCTTCTAGATAATCTCTACTCTCTCAGGTGGGGGGGGGGGATGGATATAGCTAGCCTCATGCGTGTCATAGGTAGCAGATTTCCTACATAGAAGGTACAATCAACGTAGTCATTGAATCCTCCCCCTTTTTTCTATCAAACCATGTTAGTCTTCTGTGACATTAGTCCTGCTTCTGTTCCTGATCAATAAATTTCTGCTCTTTTCAAGTGTAGGATACAGTGGAGGAATGGCAGAATCCAAAGATTTTAAGGAGTATGAGGTGCTGGCAGATCATCTTACAGGGTCTCAACTCACATATTTATCCTTTTCCGACAACTTCAGGAAAAAGTTTTACACTTCATGTCCTTATGATTTAATACTAATTCTGTTGCATATTTTGGAATTATTTTGACTGGAACCCATGGCTGATTTATTACTGCTCGAGACAACAATGACTTACAGTCAAATTGTTTTATAATGTTCAACTTTTTTCATGATACGGTGCCTCAGAAATGGAGTTCATCGATTTAAGGAATAATATGGGCATAGAGACATTTTGGCTAGTCATCACTGGTCTTGTCCAGGATAAGGGACAGTGTTTTCTGATATTTCCATACATACAGAATTGATCCTAACCAGATCTGGGTTCTTTTAACCGCATCATGCCCAGTCCGGGATTCCTCTTGCTTGGAAGGTTCCTTAGTTGTATTAAAATTTTGGGCCGAATAGAGTCAGTTTTGTGTACGAAGGTCAAGTCTGGTAATTCAGAATTTTGTCCTTCACCCTGACCGCATACACTGTATTTTTATTTGCTTGGTATTATCGGTATCAATTCACCAGTTTATCCATCTGCAGGTCCTTTTTGATCTTGTTCTTAAAGGTCTGGTGAGGACTTGCGGTCGATAATGAGTTTCAAAAAATTTTATGGTCTACTACACTATTTAAACACAATAGCGTCATTTTGGAGTGAAAGAAATATGTTAGGCAACCCAAATAACGAGCTTAAATGACGCCTCAATCTGAATCACACCACCACTCGCTGTGACGTCACACCGGGAACGGCGCTGTGAGCTGGGCCAATATTTCTCTGTCTGTAGTACAAAGGTAACATATTTTAAAACGTGCGTTTAACAGGATAGACTTCATTCTTGAAAGGACAGGGTGTACTATGTAATATCTGGGATGGATGGATGTGAGTGTGATGATCGAGGTGGGTGGGAGAGGTTGACGATGGCTGTTATTGTACTATTATTCATATCTAAATGTATATGCTACAGAGCGCAGTTACAACTTTTTCTGAAGATTACGAATGTACAATAAGTGTGTCAGTGTGTCATATGTGAAATTTCCTGTGATTACTGATTATAATGTAATTGTTTACCTATAAGCTTTTGGCAATGTGTTTGTATAATAATAATGTAGAGGCATGTACGGGTCAACACGTATGTTGGTGTGTGTGGGGGGGGGGGGGGGGGGGCGTCACGCCTGTGACAACCGTATGAACTATATCGTTTTCAAACCAACTTCTTCCATGTATGGAAGTAGCATACACTCATATTTCAATGTTATGAAAAAGCAAAACTGTAGCGGATGAACAAATTTTAAATAGGTAGGTGAACTGACAGATGTTCAGAGGTCGCAAGCGTATCATCTTTACTTACAGTGCAGCTCATTCATAAGTTTAAAGGCTTCCAAAGAAAAAACACAAATATGGTAGTTAGAACCATATGAACATGATACAAGAAACGTTAGGTTGAATATTTTGAACACAATTTGGGTTGAAATCCAACCCAATTATGTTCAAAACCTTCAACAGTGTATATTATTTAAGTTGTACTATAAGCGTGCGGACAGCAGTGAAAGCCTCGCTACGCACCTCGACCGCTGCCTAAATTGTAAACAAACCGTGTACTGTCAATAATATGTCAATGTAGACTATACGCAAATAGATTAGTTTAGATTAGATTTATATTTACCCGACATTTTAGTTAGTTTTAAACACATAGCTGGAGCAACTGCTATCATAAATTTATTCATAAGCCTACACAATGGTAAATTGCGATCGTACGTGCACTGAGCGGTGTAGGCCTACTTAACTATCATTTAAAAAGTGTACATTTCTGTACATGCATGCCTATCATCTATGCAAAATCTCTGCAGTCAATCCAGAAAGATATATAGGCCTATGCATTTGTAGAATTGTATTCCAAGAAGTGTGTGGGTGGGTTTGATTAAATATAGCCTAATTCACGTACACGAAATCCGATGTTACTGTCACCTCTAACAGGCCTATACGTTACAATTGTGATGTCAGGCACTGTGACCATGAGGTCTGTCCATTAAATTTTAATCAGCAAAAATATCATCAACTTCGATATTATTGAACCTTTGTGCATCTCGAACAATGTATTGTCCCTGTGTGAACAATGAATTGTTAAAGAATAGACGCATAGGTGCCTAATACGCGCAGCAGTAGAGAGCCTAGCTTTGCTCCCGCGATAATAATCTAGACTAATAGGAATTGGTGTCATCCCGGTGTGACGTCACAACTCTAGCGCGATAGCTAAAATGTTTGGTTGTCAAGGTGGTTGCTATATGCTTATCTCAGCTTTGGGTGGGCCGATTACAAAAATTTAAAAAGCATTTTGCTCTTCTAGTAAAGGAGAATCTGTAATATGATTGTCAAGTTAATCAGAGCGATCGGGTATCTAGTCCTCATAACATCTTTAAGTCGCGTCATCAAATCACCCAGGTTTTTCAGTCCGCTTTTAGACAGGATAAAAGATTGAGAAAAAGTTGTATATTTCCATTCCAATCCTTCATCAACATAGATAGATTTGATCTGTTGCTGGGATTTCACACACCCCACTCGCCACCACCCCCCCACCCCACCCCCCACCCCCCCCCCCCCCACCCCCCATTAAGATCATGTTGGACTCAATGTCAGGCATGATGTATTTTCTTCTCCAGAATACATTGGTATGTTTAAGCTTCTTCCTCAGAGTTTTTTCAGTCTCGTGACCAGTTCGAAGATTCCTCAGCCATATCTTTTACACGCCTCATCTAAATTCATGACAATATCGTGCCCAAGAAATATTTGACTAATGACTATATTATAATATTGTTTATATTTAATGTAAAAATAATTTTATCAAAAAACCCCACAACTCCATTGTGTACAGTCTACACTGGTTTGAAGTCAATGGCACTAAGCAGCTCATCAAGGAACAATAGCATATGTACAAGGACTTATTACCAGTTATTATTGTACTGTTTAATTGTTAAATAATCTGCTGGTTCTACAGACCACCAGCTACTAAGTCATTAATTGACCCATTGTGTTTGAAGAAACATACAACCAGCACTGGAGTGTATTAACCCGTTGAGCATTACGGCATACATATATGTATTGCAATTTATGATGTCATACTTATTCTGCTGAACATTTGGGAAATGATTTGATTGAGAGTTGTTGCTGCCAGAGGCAGCAAACATTTTCTGTTAAATTATTTGAAAAATATTCAATAGTTGGTTTGTATGAATGTTATAAAAAGTACATACAATTAGTACAGCATTGGAATGAGAGGGTTAATCCTCATACTATGGATATAGATTTTTAAATATAGAGATTTAACCATTATATGGCCGAACCCAGATATTAACGATTTATCATTCTAAAATGGAATCCATATTGCTGGCAGACCAGTCTGCCTGCAATAACAATTTAATTCAATAAATTCAGCATTACAATGGTTAAGTAGCTACATGAGGTTTAAGCCGGATATTATTAAGGATTGTATTTAATTGAATATATTGCTGAAAATTCATGTTTTTACAAATTATTGAACAGCCATGTTTGAATGGTGAAAGTTTGTTTGTCTGGAAACTAGTATGCTATACATGTGTGAAATCATTATTTTAAAAAAGGCGTTAAGAGCTTGGAGAGATGTCAGTGAGTAAGGTTGTAAATGTAGAGAGTTATGTAGAAGAATGAATATATAAAGTTGCTATGTAAAGTTATTGAATTTGAAGTTGAAAAACCAAAGTATAAGTTAAGACTGCGTTGTTGTCGCTCTCTTGACTAATATTTATAGTCAACCTCCAGAAGAGAGAAAATAACATCGGTCTGTCCAGTAAATAGTCTAATAGACAATCAGTCTGTCTGTCCGTCACTCCATCAGACAGAGCGTATCGCAGAGGCTCACCTCCAGAGTCACAACCAACAAACCCTGGTTACCGTAATATGTTTGAACCCATAGAACCCTTCCTTTGATTCGTTCTACTAAGAGATTGGGGGAGGGGATCGCTATAGAATTTCCTCTCGGTCTTGTGTCTATGGAATTAGATAAAGTAGTCTTATTCCCTCTTCAATACTCTGGAATATCGGAGAATGAAGAGATATTGTCTCTTTCACAAGCCACTTACTGTATCTGCTCAGGCAGTCATTTCTATAGTAGTGACTTTCATTAACAAGCAGGACGATTGAGGTTATCATATTTTGTCTAGAGTCTTGGTCCTCCTCCAGCAGTGGAGATGTCAGGAAATCTATCAGCATCTCACATTCCAGGTAGAATGATTTTCCTTGTAGCTCATCTTTTACATCCCATTAAGTTTCTACTCAGTATAGCGTCCAGATCTGATGTTCATATTCTTCCTCCAGGTTAGGCTCTGGCGGTAGATGCTCTGGCCCAGTAATAGACATCACATTTTGGTTAAATATCTTCAATTTAACTTTCTAGTGCCAATTGTCTTTAAAGAACTTTTGTCAGCGGTTTCTAGTGCAATTGTCTTTAATAACTTTTGTCAGCAGAATGTATTATCCCTTTAATCACTCCTGCTTGGCCCAGTGAGAGTAATCAGTGGATCTCGTTGTCCTCTTTGTGGACATCCAAAGAGTCGTCCCAATTTTGCGGATTTTCTATCTCGTTTAAGAGCAGCTTTCATTTCATCATTCCACAAATCTTCAACATGTATATTTGGTATTTTCCAAGACACCTGTTTTTCAGAAATTGATTTTTTTTTGGCTGAACTTTAGTATTCTTAATCAATTCAAATCTATCAGTTACAGGAGAATTTACCACAGTATATTTAAGGTTTTCAAATGGTTGTAAGAACAATACATAATCACGCCCGATTCTGCATCCCATCATCAAGTCATAGATTCATGGTATATTTTTTGATGACTTAAATCTCTGTATGTTGGGGTGGTGTTATCTCTGTATGTTGGGGTGGTGTTATCGTTTTCACTCGCATCTATCGGTTTAAGAGTTTTTGAGTATTTACATCATTTATCCATGGTACAGGGATTTCTAGGGTATAGCGCAAAGACAAACGCCCATAACAAATTCCTATTAACTCATGTCTTGGGTACATCTGTTTAATTGTATAACTCAAAAATCATTCTTAAAATACTAAACACTCAATTCATTTTGGCCCACCTCAGCCACCCCGCATCATTAAATTATTAAATTTTGTGGAATTAATTAATGACGGCTTGGACTCGGTCACATGCATAGTAGCTTAAGTGTGCATGCTCACTGACTTGTTTACATGAACTTTATAGGAATAGACGAACTGGTTCCCTATAGTTATGACTGCTTTAGAGTTAGAGATACTATCAAGAATACCCAATGGAGGGATGTATCTCTGCTAACCTTGTTTACTAGGGAACCCACACTCCATGGGAATGAATAGCTTAAAATTTTCTGAGATATCTAAGTCAAGTGACATAGCAAACAGTGAATTGAGTGGTAAGTATTTTAGTAAGATAACAAAACGCCAGATCAGCATATACGTCTGGGTCATTTTCTTTCTGATTTACCAGAAACACAGTGTGACCGACAGCGTTATAAAACCACAGTATATTCTGAAAACAACATTACTACAATGTATCAGTTCTTGCACTTTACGTTAGCTTTCATAATTCTAAATACTAAGAATCTTCAAAATAATCAGCAGAAGTAAATCAGAGATGGTTGTTGATAAAACAAGGAAGGATAAGGGTTTCTTTTACCCTTTAAACCTGGAAACTAAGAAATGAAACTTTCCTTATGATGAAAGGCATATTCTGTTGAATATTTCAAAATAATTTGACACGGAGCTAGCTCCAAATCAAATTAGTTACAAAATAGTCAACGGTTTCCTTACATATATACATGTAGTTGCCTTGAAATTGAGACATGGTAATTTGAGGAGAGGGTTCAGGCCATTCAAGTCAAAGGAACACAGGGGTGAGAATTTTCGCACATAGTAAATACAGGGATAATGTTACACCAGATTTAGTCATTTCAGTGATTACTTCTCAATTTCAAAGTGACCATACAAATGAGAGGATGAATATTTTGAAAATAATTTAAATGTAAGCAGTTGTTACATTAGGTAGCAACAGCTCCCAGTTAATTTTCAAAATATTCAACAGAATATTACTTTACAATGAATTCGCTATATGTACATGTATGGTGTGCAGAGCTGAAATGGGTCATTCCATGCCAAAACACCCCAGGCGACCATCTCTGATTTTTATTAAATTTCACCCAGATGCACATATATGGAAATAATGCCTGCATGCAAAATTTCATTGCAAAATTCCAATTAGTTTTGAAGTTATGGTTGATTGATTTTAGGGGGCGTGGCACTTTTTTTTTTGCACTCGCGAATCCAGTGAGTGGTTTGGAAGTATTTTTAAATGCTGATAACTTTCTTAATATTGAAGATATTAAGCTGAAATTTGCTGTGCCGCCTAATTGATGCATGAGGAGTCTGGAACTGAATGCATTTCCTGGATATCTCTGCCAGTTCCAGGGGTGGAGGACTCAAGTTGGGCGTTTATCCATTCAAAATTTTTTTTTTATCAGATTTCAGTGAACCAGTACTACCTGACTTTATCACTTTCACTCCGAATTTGGGCGCAGATTACAGTCTTCACAGTTTCATCAGAACAGTCAAGATAAATTTTTAACACGTTCAAGACGAAACTGATCTCTTCAGTAGTCTTGTGGATTATGAGTTTGCAGGGCAAAAGTAAACTATTTCTGAACAAGAGTTTTAGTGAAACTCAACATATGCCTGCAGGCATATTTGTTTGAGGAATGCTAAATGTAAACAGATCAACAAATGTTTTTGATAATTCTCTTAAAAAAGTGGGGGGGGGGGGCGAAGGCGACTTCTATTAGGTACACATTTGGAATTCACGGCAGACATCACTAAAAATCTTGAGTCTTCACAGCTGCATTAATCATTACAATTACAAGACAATTCTGATGAATTTTAATCTTTCAAGGGAGATAACTCTGGCGAATATGGGCGGATTTTGCTGTAACGAAATTATTACACTTCGTCTATCCATAAAACATCTGCTGAACCAAAAATTTTGAGTGTAGGTTCAAAACTCTTTGAGATCTGGACTGGACAAGAAAATTTTGACATATTTTAGCCTTTCAAGGGAGATAACTCTGGAAAATATGGGCAGATTTTGTCGAAATGAAATCATGACACTTCGTCTATCCCTAACACATCTGCTGAAAAAAAATTGTGAGTGTAGGTTCAAAACTCCAAGATATGGATGGCTTGGACAAGAACATTTTGATGAATTTGAGCTTTTCAATGGAGATAACGCTAGAAAATATGGGCGGATTTTGCCAAAACAAAATCATGACACTTCGTCTCTCTTCCCTAACACATTTGCTGAAAAAATGGATGGACGGCGAGCGCCATCACATAATACGATTCCGCTTACGCGGGCGTTATAAAAACTACAACTGGAAGGACTGGCTCAATAACAGAACCAGTCATTCGAGAGATAAATTTTCAAAAATAGTCTTCTCTTGGTCTGCAAATGGACATACAATAAGCAAATATTTTTATTTTATTGGGCAGATTTAGCCATTAAAGGGTTAAAACGCTAGAATAACTGTCATTGAACCTGGTTATTAAGCCTTTCACCCTCAAATTTATTCAAGAAAATCAAAATATTTTTTCAATAGAAAATATCCATTTGCAGACAGATTATTCTTTAAACTTTACCACTGGAATTCTAGTGATACATTTTAAACAAGAGGCCCAAGCGACCCGTGTCGCTCAGCTGGAATTATTGGCAACTGGCACAAACGAACAATATGAGATGACCACTGCAAATATTTACCAATCAAATTTCTGTGAAGAAGTTTAGCCAAGTTTTATTAAAATTGGCCCAGTGGTTAATAATTAAGTCTATGTTTTTCTCAGAAATTTGCAGAAAATACAAGATGTTCGCCAAAAACATTATGATGATTCATGGTGGACATGTTTTTTTTGACATATCAACTTTACATGTTTGTACATGGACAAATTTTAATGGCTTTTGGCCCTAATCATATCAGACAAATTTTGGCTCGATCCATTCAACAGTTCTGGAGAAGTTGTTTTCGCGAAAATTAGGTCGTCCAATATGGCCGCCAAACCATTTGGCAAATTAAGTTCCCTCGAACAAACTTGGAACGGCTCTTGCCCTAGATCATATTTCATTCATGAGATCGGCATGGATCCGACAAGCAGTTTCAGATTTTAAGACGTTTTGAACAAATTTGTATCTTTATTCTGTAAGGATGCCTCCTGTCAAATATGTTTGAAATCGGCCCAGTGGTTCTCAAGAAGACATTTTAAATTTCCCACTGCTTTAGTATGGGTGTTTTTGGTAAGAAAAAGATCCAAGATGGCCGAGTAACCGCTTATCCAACAGTTTCGAAAATTGCAAATTTGAAATCAGTATACATAAAAACCTATATAAAACCAATTTCGGCTTCAAAATTCATCAACTAAAAATATCAAATATGGCTACCAAACACTACATTTTGATTGGTTGATGGTGGCCATGTTTTTTATGTACATGTATCAACTTTCCTGTAACAAATTTTAATAGCCCGCAGTCTCTAATTAAATCTGCCAAATTTCGGCTCGATCCGGTCAGCGGTTCTGGAGAAGTCGTTTTCGAGAAAACTAGGTCATCCATGATGGCCTCCAAACTATTTGGCCAATCAAGTTCCTTTAAACAAACTTGGTTCAGCTCTTACCCTAGATGATATTTCATGAGTTTTGAATCAATTCCTCAAGTACTTCCACAGATTTTTAAAGACATTTCCTAAAATAGGCAAGAATCCAAGATGGCCACCGGCCAAATTGGTCGATCGGCTTCATTTGAACAAACTTGGATCCCTATGCCCTAAGGAGGCTTCCTGCCAAATATATTTGAAATCGGCCCAGTGGTTCTTGAGAAGTCATTTAAAGGAAAGGTTGGCTGACGACGGATGGTCGCACTGGAATTACCTAACTTGGCCCTTCAGGCCAGGTGAGCTAAAAAGTCTTTTCTTGGTCTGCAAATGGACTTTTCTCAAGACCACTGCAGAAGCCATCTTTGGCTGATATGAGTGTTAAAGGGTTAACTGTCTGAGTTTCAATACTGCAGACTACATTTCCCATGGAAGTTAACTCTGGAGCTGCTGAATATTTTGAAATCAATTTTACTGAAAGTTGACCTTTAAATTGTTTTCAAAATATTCACAAGTTCCACAGTTATTACCCATTTAAATTGTTTGGTGGCTTGCAGCAGGCAAACAGTTACTATAAATTGGCATCAACTTAATTGCTGCAACATGTATCCTCGCAGACATCATTTATGTTCTCAAAAAAAGATTACAGTCATATAAGGGTGTCGTATAAGGGTATCATTTTAGTCCATTCTATAGAGGCATATGATTGCGTTTCTATTGTAACCCTTACATTGGTACTATTAGGCCAAAATAGAAATAGTTTTTCGTTTCCTTTAAAACATCCATATATTTGTCAAACTACATGTACATGTATACAAATTACAATGTTTTTAAGGCCATTTGTATGCAATGTGAATCCCTTTTGCCAATTGGGACATGAAAAACATGACACATTTGCCAATTGGGACATGAAAAACATGACACATTTGCCAATTGGGACATGAAATACATGACACATTTGCCAATTGGGACATGAAAAACATGACACATTTGCCAATTGGGACATGAAAAACATGACACATTTGCCAATTGGGACATGAAAAACATGACACATTTGCCAATTGGGACATGAAAAACATGACACATTTGCCTATTGGGACATGAAAAACATGACACATTTGCCAATTGGGACATGAAAAACATGACACATTTGCCAATTGGGACATGAAAAACATGACACATTTGCCAATTGGGACATGAAAAACATGACACATTTGCCAATTACAACCATATTTAATGGACAAATATTTGTGACCTTTTTAAAATAAATTAATAATTGAAAATATTTCTCCCCTCATTTTTTTCTCTTCTCAAGCGGTTAGCAGGAAACACAATTTTTTTAATGGATGGCCTTATGACCTTTCTAGTACCCCTTCTAGAAAATTTATTCAACTGACTCATGGCCGAATAATGGACACATTTATAAAAAAATTTGAGGCATATATGTACCCTAATATTACTACTACGCCTACTGTATATTCAACCCTCTAACCCTCGAATTTGTTTAAGAAACTTTCAATTTTCTCAGAGAAAATGTCTATTTGCCGACCAAGAAGATTATTTTTGTACATTCACCACTGGAATGACTGGCTCGATAACCAAGGCACTCATTCTAGTGTTAAATTTTCAGTCTTCTCTTGGTCAGCAATTGGACATTTTTTTAATGAGAAAATTGAAATTTTCATGAACAAATTTTTGTGTTAAGGGGTTAATATATCCAATATTTATAATTATTGTATTTATTGTACAACTTTCAGGTAGAGATTGTCACCAATCAGCGTGATTAATTCCAATTGGGTCCATGCTATGTAGCTGGTGGATCCAGAATTTCTCGCATTCCTTACGGATAGACGTTGCTTCCGTGGATTCAGGATCGCGATGGAACACCTCGATGATTCTGTGGTTGACTGAAGAGATGTTATGATTGGGGAGATTGAAGTGAATGGCTACTGGTGTGTCTTTTTTGTTTTTAATCACAAACCGGGTACATTCGGGTACACGCACACTCAGGTACACCAATACACATTTAAAACAAACACTCGGGTACATAAAGAACACAGATTGTTACCAAATCGGGTACAACTACACATCAAGTCGGGTACAAACACGACAACAACAATGGGATGTATCTACCAAATCTGGGTACATACACATAGGATCGGGTACAATCGGGTACAAGATTACTATAAAAGGAGCGCGCAAACAGTGCATCGGCATCCAGACTCAACGGACACTAACCGTTAGCATCAGGACAACATAGCATCTTACAAGCTTTTTACAAAAATACCAATATTTATAATTAGCTCACCCGATGCCTAATAAGATTATTATCTTTAATTTTTGCCCTGAAAGTAGGAGGCCATTCTAGAACATTCTCTAGCTAATTTAAACTATCAGATCCAGATCACAGGGTAATTTGAGGACTAAGATATTCTATAGCCAGCCAGCCCCAGATTGCAGAGGATGCCTGAATATATGTAGGTGTCTCTGTTCTATTCTGGACTGCAGAGGACTCCTAAGATGCAGAATGAGTGAATGACACATCAAAATTTATCAAGAAAATCAAAATAGTCTCTTTTTGAATGACCATTTGCAGGTCAAGAGATGAGTGTTTGAAGTTACCAATAAAATGACTGGGTGGATTATTGAGCCATGCATTTAAGTCATACATTTCCAAAAATAGTTGTATATTGGCCTGGCTAATTTCCGAGGTATTCCTGGCTAATATCCGAGCTATTCCTGTCTTATCCAAGCTATTCCTGGCTTATCCGAGCTATTCCTGCCTAATATCCGAGCTATTCCTGGCTTATCCGAGCTATTCCTGGCTTTACCAGGCTACTTCGAGCTTTTCCAGGCTATTCCGAGCTTTTAACCAAAATTTGCAGCATAAACCTGGAAGTCTGGTATATTCCAGGCTATTCCGAGCTTTTAACCAAAATTTGCAGCATAAACCTGGAAGTCTGGTATATTCCAGGCTATTCCGAGCTTTTAACCAAAATTTGCAGCATAAACCTGGAAGTCTGGTATATTCCAGGCTATTCCGAGCTTTTAACCAAAATTTGCAGCATAAACCTGGAAGTCTGGTATATTCCAGGCTATTCCGAGCTTTTAACCAAAATTTGCAGCATAAACCTGGAAGTCTGGTATATTCCAGGCTATTCCGAGCTTTTAACCAAAATTTGCAGCATAAACCTGGAAGTCTGGTATATTCCAGGCTATTCCGAGCTTTTAACCAAAATTTGCAGCATAAACCTGGAAGTCTGGTATATTCCAGGCTATTCCGAGCTTTTAACCAAAATTTGCAGCATAAACCTGGAAGTCTGGTATATTCCAGGCTATTCCGAGCTTTTAACCAAAATTTGCAGCATAAACCTGGAAGTCTGGTATATTCCAGGCTATTCCGAGCTTTTAACCAAAATTTGCAGCATAAACCTGGAAGTCTGGTATATTCCAGGCTATTCCGAGCTTTTAACCAAAATTTGCAGCATAAACCTGGAAGTCTGGTATATTCCAGGCTATTCCGAGCTTTTAACCAAAATTTGCAGCATAAACCTGGAAGTCTGGTATATTCCAGGCTATTCCGAGCTTTTAACCAAAATTTGCAGCATAAACCTGGAAGTCTGGTATATTCCAGGCTATTCCGAGCTTTTAACCAAAATTTGCAGCATAAACCTGGAAGTCTGGTATATTCCAGGCTATTCCGAGCTTTTAACCAAAATTTGCAGCATAAACCTGGAAGTCTGGTATATTCCAGGCTATTCCGAGCTTTTAACCAAAATTTGCAGCATAAACCTGGAAGTCTGGTATATTCCAGGCTATTCCGAGCTTTTAACCAAAATTTGCAGCATAAACCTGGAAGTCTGGTATATTCCAGGCTATTCCGAGCTTTTAACCAAAATTTGCAGCATAAACCTGGAAGTCTGGTATATTCCAGGCTATTCCGAGCTTTTAACCAAAATTTGCAGCATAAACCTGGAAGTCTGGTATATTCCAGGCTATTCCGAGCTTTTAACCAAAATTTGCAGCATAAACCTGGAAGTCTGGTATATTCCAGGCTATTCCGAGCTTGCACAGCCATTAAAGATCCAGAGTTTTTCTGGCTATTCCAAGAAAATAGTCCGGGCTATTCCATCCTTAGATTATCCCAGCTTTTCCGGGCTAATCCTGTCCGAATACTGTCGTGGCTAATCCTAGCTCTAAATGCCAGGATATCCCAGGAATTTCTAGCATCAATCACGGCTAATCTTAGTTTTTAATCCCTGGATATCACTGGATGTCCAGCCTTTTTTTCACAAGGGTAGGCGTCATAATCAATTGCATCACAAATGACATAGCTAAGTTCATCACGAATGCTTACCTGATGACGAACTAAGCATTGTTGTACGGATTGCATGTCTTTACTATTTAATGAACATGCTATTGAATATTTTGAAACTAATTTGACCAGGGTTGGAATCGATTTTTTTGATTTAAATCGATTTCAATGATTTAAATCGATTTTTATTCGCGACATCCCAGGAAATTACGTAAAACTTATACAGTGAAACCTGTATTAAGACACTGGCTGTGGGAGTCGCAGAAGGTGGTCTCTTAAGACAGGTGGTCTCTTAATACAGGTCCAGATGCATTGCTAAACTGTATTTTGGAACTGAATAAAGTGGTATTTTTATGACTTATTTTAACTGAATTTTAAGCTTGCTGGTTTCTTAATACAAAAAAACTTTGTTCGCTTAAGCAGTTTTAACAGTATTATTATTGCATCATTTTTTATTGCATCATTTTTTTATTGCATCATTTTTCTATTGCATCATTTTTTTATTGCATCATTTTTTTTAAATGATGCAATAGAAAAGCATTTTTTCATTCTTGAAAAATACAGTCAAAACTGCTTAAGTGACAAAGGCTATGAAATATTTTCAATTCCATAATTAGCAAAATGTCTAACTCCGGCCGAAAACAAGATCCAATATGGATTCATTATGAGAAAGTGAAGACCCCAGATAAGGCCGGTGTCCGGGCTGTCTGCAAGGTCTGCCGACACGAACTCCAAGGTATCCCAGAGCGGTTAAAAAAACATGCAGCCAATTGCACAGGTCCACCAACACCAGCACTTCAAGGTCTAGCTGTAGCCGCAACAGAAACGGGGACTTCATCTCAATCTGAGCAGCAGCAGCGCGTTGAAACTGTTGTTGATCAAAACGATGTGGTGGTGATGGAAGTTGAACCTCTGTCAACTTCAAGTTCTGCTTCAGCGGCAGTGAAGCGCCCAGTGCACGGTCAATTAGCTGCTGGTACATTGGCCGCTAAGATACCCAAGCTGAATTATGGTCTACAGAATTATGTCATCAGAACTTAAGCAGAAAAACGTGGTGAATTAGATCGTGATGTAGCTAGGATGGTGTATGCTACGAACTCCCCATTTCGCTTAGTAGAAAATAGACATTTTATAAACCTTGTAAAAGATTTACGACCAGGCTATCAACCACCATCCAGAAAGGACATAGGGGGGAAATATTTGGATGTTATCTACACAGAAGAGCGGGAGAAGGCGAGAAAAAATTTGGAAGGTGAACTTGTCTGTCTAGCATTAGACGGTTGGAGCAATATTCATAACGAGCCTATCGTATGTGCTACAGTGACGACCTGCTTAGGTGATATTTACTTAGTGGATACTACGGACACCTCTGGACATCCTCACACAGCGGAATATCTTTATGACATTGCGAAGCAGACAATTGAAAACACGCACAATGATTTTGGGTGCATTATATGTAGTATCGTCACAGACAATGCTGCTAATGTAGCAAAGATGCGAGAGTTCTTGAAAGAACGACTGGGTTTCAACATGATTGCGTATGGATGCACGCCTCATCTTCTAAACCTGACTTCAAAGGACTTAGAAATGGGTAATGTTAAGGAGCATGTCACACAAGTTGTGAAGTATTTCCGAAATAACCACTTTGCTAGTGCCCAAATACGCCAATCATCGTGCAGAAAGTTAGTGATGCCAGCAGATACAAGGTGGAACACAATGTACGATTGTTTAAACTCGTATTGTGAGGCATGGCCGACACTTGTGACAATCTGTGATGGACATACTGACCGCATAGATGTTGCCATTGCCAATAAAGTTCGTAATGTAGTAATCAAACGTTCTGCAGATGAATACCGACTTTGTTTGAAACCAGTAGCTTGCGCTCTCGATAAAGCTCAATCGGACAATTGCACAATAGCAGAAGCAGTTGAATTATGGAAAGATGTAAAAACGGCCCTGCATAATGACACTAATAATTCAACAAAGCGTGCGGCCGATAAGCGTTATCAACAAGCTGTGACACCTCACCACATGCTGGCCAATCTACTCCACCCTAAATACCGTGGTCGAAACTTGACTCAGCAAGAACGTGAAACTGCACTCACCGTAGCATCCGAAATCCCTGGTTTGATGACTTTGGTAATCAAATTCGAGGCCATGGCACCACCATTTCACATTCTTAAATTTAACGACAAAGTTGTTAATGGAGTAACCTCTCTTCATTGGTGGAAGTCGCACAGACGTGACTTCGAGGATGATCTGCTGGAAGCATTTGAATTCACTCAGCGTCTGATGTCAGCTGTGGCGGCGTCAGCTGGTGTCGAGCGCGTGTTCTCCAGCTATGGGCTCGTGCAGAGTAAGTTGAGAAACAAACTTGGAACTTTAAAAGCGGCTAAACTAGTATTTCTTTTTCGGTCCCTAAACTGTGACAAAGAAAATGACTTCCGGTTTCAGTTGAATGATGATTGTTGACTAGACTAGTGAAGTACAATTGCAGCATTATTGAAAACTGAAAGTGAAAAGTGATGACAGACACATCTATCTGTGACTCAGTTAGGTTTGCGCGATATTGCTTGAGAGAATATCGATATCGTTATTATAAAAAAATTGCGGTATCTCAATAGTCAATATATCGAGTGTTCTGGTTAATCACTTAATTGTGAATAATTAAAGAATATGCATCCCATCATTCATAACATATTGAATATTTTGAAAGCAATTTCACTGGAAGCCGTTGCTGCCTAAGTCAGCAACGGTTTTCAGTGAAATTGCTTTCAAAATATTCAATATGTTTATTATGTTACGAATGATGGGATGTCTATTCTTTAATTATCACTGTTTGAACTAATAATATATAGAGTTCAAAATTTATATATTACGTCATATTAGCAACGATTTTTCAATTTTGTTCACAATTGCATCACATATACAGTGAGTAGCAATAGGACAGAAATGATGCAATGCATAAATCTAACGAATTAGCCCTAATTAGATGCACAAAATCTATGAAGGTATGCAAAAGTCATCATTGTCTAAGTCTATCAACCTTGTTAACTTCTGTCTTTAAAAATATGCTCAAATTAAAATTGATAAACTGGTGTACATTTTTCAACAATTTTGGTGGACGATGTTGCTGTCTGCGACAGCTCTATCATCCACCAAATTTGTTGAAAAATGTACACCAGTTTATCTTTAACCCTTAGCACACTGATGTCGAAATTTTTAAATTTCAAATTAAATTTAAAGATAAACTGGTGTACGTTTTTCAACAAATTTTGTGGAAGATGGTGCTGTCACAGACAGCAGCATCGTCCACAAAAATTGTTGCAAATTGTACACCAGTTTATCTTTAAATTTAATTTGAAAATTTAAATTATCATGCTCCAGAGTGCTAGGGGTTATGTTTATTTTGAAAAATTAAAACTCCTACATCAGTGTGCTAAGGGTTAATGTAATGTAATGATGTGTTTACGTGTTACAATGTATATAGTTTCTTGCCAGTTTCAGCAATTACTGATTTTGATTTTTGAAGTTGTAGTAAACTACTTAATTTAATAACATTTCAATCTTTATTGTTTTAGTGTTAAATAAAATGGAGCCCAAAAGTCCAACTTGATAAGCACTAGCCAATAGTAATCGAGACACTCAATGACACTCCAGAGTGACTCCAGACGCATGTCATAGCTGAAAAAAGAGACAGTGTCTTGCTTTAAAAGAGTGTGCTTTTGGAATTAGACTAATAGTAATAGCCATACTGGCCCATACATGACTTTTCATGTACACTATTGCTTTAATGGTCATGTAGTGACATGTACGCACATGGAATTCTCCTCTTCTTTACAGCTTACACATACTTAATGATCATACTTTGTACACATGTGTGATGTACTGTGTACATGAACCTCAAGTATGTAGATTGTAGATGTGGACTCGTGCACTGGGTCTAGTCTTGCTGATGACAAATATGAGCAATTAAGTGTATAATTCTATTTTGTGTTGATGTTCAAGTGCCATGGAAGCAGTAAAATAATTATGTTACTTTAATTTAACAAAATTACTGTTAATTGTATTAATTACTTGAAAATTCCTCTATTTTTGCAAAACTGATTTAAATCACGATTTTTTCGATAAAAATCGAGTGATTTAAATCATGATTTAAATCATGATATAAATCAATTGATTTAAATCAAGCCAACCCTGAATTTGACTGGGTTAATAGGAAGAAATGGCAACCAGTCAAATTAGTTTCAAAATATTCAACAGCTTACCTGTATAGTTTTCTGGAAATTGAGTCAGGGATTGATCGAGCCCAACACTAGTGAAGTGTCGGCGGAGCATAGCTAAAGATGGGCGGGGTATAGATAAAACTGGATGAATTCCTACATTAGCTCAGTAATTCATGTAAAGAAGCAGTGCCACTATTTTCCTATAGGAATCTTTTTTTCAGACAAGTTTAGAACATATTTAGTCATACATGTACCATAGCAGTTATTTCGTAAATTCTGTTCTATTTTCATTTTGTGTTTATGCGTTACACATGTAGGACCTCTACTGTACCCACAAAGTTTCATCAATATACACATGTCCATGTTTTGTTACATCAGAAGATCTTTCCAATACTGATTAGTCCAGATCACAAGCAACTTATATCTTAACACCTTCACCGACAAATCAATGAAAAGTAAAATCTTTATGATACAAAATTATGTTGAATATTTTGAAATTAACTTGACTTAGTGTTGTTCCGATTAATCGATGATTGCTTGGTTTGTAAATTCAATCAACAGATCGATCATGATTTCAGAAATCGATTTTGGTTGTTTATAAATTGACTTTATTAATATATTTTAACTGGTCAAGCTAGAAAACGAATACTTTTGGGAAAAGAATTTAAATTTAATTGTTAGAACTATATAGTATTACTCCTTAGTCTAAGACATTAATTCTTTCAGCACTGAAATAGTATGTTTATTACAAAGCAACCCTACCAATAACATGTTGAATATTTTGAAACTTATTTGACTGGAAGCTGTTGCTGCCTAAGGCAGCAACAGCTTCCAGTCAAGTTAGTTTCAAGATATTCAACAGATTATTTCTTATATTATTAAGAATCTGTCATACCTGTGACTTTGTTTGAAAGGGGTAGTTATCCTTGAACATGCTATAATTACTACACTTAAAATTGGTAAAAAATGAGAACCAGTTAGGATCAATCATTAATTGATCATCGTTTAGTATATAAAAATCAATCATCGATCACAAAAATAGAACCAACTCCCAACACTAATTTGATTGGAAGATATTGTTTCCCAAGAGCAATGGCTTCCGGTGAAATTAATTGCAAAATAGTTAACAGTTTTCCTCTAGATTTGCCTTCAAAACAAGATACAGGGAATTCATCAGTGAAATGCTTAAATATATGGCCACAACCTTTCTTGCGTTATAATTTTAGACAAAATCGGATGAGTAGATATTCATAGTCAGAATTTGATTCAATACAGATCCGGCTTATATTATCCGAACCACAGGCAAAGATAACTTAGGTCTTTAAATCATCTTTCAAGGTACATGTAAGATCCTTTATGCCAAATCGGATCCGTAGTTTTTTAGATACAGCTCCGGATACAGAGACGCGAATGCAATAGGCTCTTCTGCATTACGGTTATAACAGTAATGGACCGTTCCAAGTTTATCCACCGATCATCTGACGTCATAATTAACTAAGTGAAGTGCACGTGCTGACATCATAATTATGACATCACGAGTGATTCCAAATAGTCTGTCTTTAACGCTTAATAGTCTGACCACATTGCACGAATTGTATGTCTTTGCTATTTAATAAACATGCTGTTGAATATTTTGAACCTAATTTGACTGCAGTTAATTAGTTTTAAAATGTTAAACAGCTTACATGTAGTTTTCTGGAAATTGATAGCCAGGGAGCTCAGAGATCGATGGACCCCCAACACGGACATGGAGTGGGTGGAGCGTAGATTGAGATGGGTGGGGCATAGCTAAAATTGGAAAGGTCAATGAGCAAGAGACGTTGATACTTACTCTATGACTTCATCCTTTTTCGAATTTGTGAATAACATGCCCGTCTGTCCGGAAATACGTCGAGTTAATTTGTGCAAGTTATCTTTGTATTCATCTTCGGCAGATCGGCCCAATGCTAATGACATCACTTTGTTTTTGCCAAAGTAAAATCTGAAATTACAATTAGGCGGTTTAATTATATATACACAATATAGTTACATGATGTGATGATGTATTAGTACAAATGATAGTCCACAATGCAACAGTATACTATTATGTTCATATACATGTATGTATATAGTCACGAAATGATGCGACAATCTACCGAGGTCAGGTTACGCTAAATGTACACATACGTACGTACATGCATGCATGCTAAAATGTTGATAAAGTATTTGTATTTCTGTGAAGGGAAACAATGCATATACAGAAACGGCTACAGTAGTGGTCTTGATACATGTCCATTTGCAAACAAAGAGAAGACTAGTTTTGAAAATTTACAACTTAAGGCAGCATCAGCATTCAGTCAAAGTAGTTTCAAAATATTCAACAGATTATTTCTTAAATTATTTAAGAATTTGCCATACCTGCGACTTGGTTTGAAAGGGGTAATTATCCTTAACCTGCTATAATTACTGCATTCAAAATGGGTAAAAAATGAGAACCTGTTATGATCAATCATTAATTGATCATTGGTTGGTATATAAAACCAATCATCGATCATAAAAATAGTACCAATTCCCAACACTAGTGCTGATACACGATAATTAGACATCGGCCTAACCAGTGTTGATATACTACAAAATGTGTCAAGGCATCTTTAGTCTGACGAGAATAACAACGTATCTTTTAAAACCTTTTAACCCTCATATAAGCCAAAAACAGCAGTTGTCTTGATATACGTCCATTTGCAGACAAAAGACTATTTTTTAAAGTTTACCACTGGAATGACTGGCGCGATAACTGAGCCAGTCATTTCAGTGGTAAACTTTAAAAAATACTCTTCTCTTGCTCTGCAAAGGGATATTTTGTATGAGAAAATTGAAATCTTTTTGAAAAAGTTTAAGTGTTAAAGGATTAATCCTTACACGGCGGCGGAGTGAAAGCCGGCCTATGCAGTGGTGTTGGGGAATATCGATTTGCAGGCCAAGAGATTATTTTTGAAAATTTACCACTGGAATCATTCCAATGGTAAATTTTCAGAAATGTTCTCTACACCTGCAATTTGAGATTCAATAAGAGAATAATTTGATATTTTTGGCCAAACTCGGCCATTAGCCCATACTCTTCTCTTGCTCTGTAAATGGACCTTTCTCAAGACCACCGCAGAGGCCATTTTTAGCCAATACGAGTGTTAAAGGGATAAGCTACGTGTACATAAAGTTATCTGACATACCTACTCTGTTTCCAGTCTTGTCTGACCTCCTTGAGCTGGACATTACGCATGTTTTCATAAGTAAACATATAGACATGAGAATATTGATCACAGGAATCACGAATCTGAAAAAGAATTTTTTAATATTATATGCTGTAATTCGAGCCAGAATGTCAGTCCAAGACACTGTCAGTCACAAAACTATCAAACGGCATACTGGTAGAATTTACCATTCTTTCAAAGATAATCTTCTTCTGGTATGCACTCATAATTTCTATGAAAAAATTCAAAATTTCTTGAACAAATTAGACGGTGCTAAAGAACAGACCCAAAAATTAGAATTTTTGAAAATTTACCACTAGAATGGGCACCTCTAGTTTGATAACCGGGAGCCAGTCATCCCGGTGGTACATTGTAAATCTCCATGACCGAGCCAGTCATACCAGTGCCAAATTTTGAAAAACAGTACTCTAGAACTATATGTACTAGGAGCAGTGATTTTAACAGAAAATAAATGTAATTCACTGAATTGCTATTTTGAAATGGAAGTGATATTCAAATGGAAAACAACAGAAAATCACATTACATTACCGCTCAGAACCAGCTAATCGAGCCCAGAATGAGCCGAAAGTGTGAGTAAAATCTGCACATGCTCATGAGTAAAATGATCAGTAGTCGGGTTGTAGTCTCAAATCACTCACGCTACAATTTGTTAACATTTTAACACTCGAATTTGTTCAAGAAAATTTCACATAGAAAATGTCCATTTGCACGAGAAGACAATTTTTGAAAATTTACCACTGGAATGACTGGCTTGTCCCGGTGGTAAATTTTCAAAAATAGTCTTCTCTTGGTCTGCAAATGGACATT
Source organism: Chaetoderma sp. LZ-2023a (assembly GCA_034401795.1). NCBI lineage: Eukaryota > Metazoa > Mollusca > Caudofoveata > Chaetodermatida > Chaetodermatidae > Chaetoderma > Chaetoderma sp. LZ-2023a. The sequence continues at coordinate 53,647,639 of CM067375.1, forward strand.
TCTCAAGACAACTACAGATGCTGTTTCTGGCTGATATGAGTGTTAAAGGGTTAACACAAACGTAAGTATTATATTTTACTCGAGACTAAGGTGCGATCATACTCACGCTTTGTAAATGTCACTCCACATGTGTACCAAAACAACGAAGAGTGTGGGTTAACCGCGACTATTTTCATATCGAGAGCAACAGAAAATATTGTTGGCAGACGCGTGGCAAATTAAATCTCTTTTGTGACTGGAGGGCGTGAAGGCGTTCCATGAACTATACACCTATGCAAAAGTTAAGCACCACCCTATTTTTACGCACATGCGAGGGTATATTCATGTGCTATGAAGAAAGCAATAGCATAAACATTTATGTACCCATCCATCTTAGTGCAAGAGGTAATAATGCAACTAGAGGAATGCTGATTATGATGGTGGGGAAACACCATGTTTTTGTTTGAACTTGAAAACGAGGCCTGAATATGGTTACGTTGACACAACTGACAACTATTGCCCTACAGTTGACACACGTGGCTAGATTGTCATTAATGGTGTCTGAAAACGAAGTTTAACATCTGTGCACGAGTTTGAGACTGTCATTATTAATACCGGGTATATCCACCTTGTGCCTGGATGACGGCCTGGACACGACGTCTCATGCTGGTCACCAACCGACTGATACGCCATTGTGGTATTCGTTGCCATTCAAGATGGAGTGCGTCTGTTAATTCCTGTAGGTTCTGCACAGGAGGATCCCTCCTTCTCACCATGTTTCCCAGAATGTCCCAGATATGCTCAATAGGGTTCATGTCAGCGCTCCTTGCTGGCCATGGTAGGGTTTCGATGGCATTCTGGCGGAGGTATTCATGCACAGCTCTAGCACGATGTGGTCGGGCGTTGTCATCCATGAATATAGGGTGGGTTCCAGGTGCATGATTTACAAAATGAGGGACCACAACTCTATCCAGTATGGAATCTTGATATCTTTGTCCATTTAGTGTTCCAGGTACAGTCAACAGATCCAGCTTACAATCAAATGAGATGCACCCCCATATCATAACGGAACCTCCACCAAATGGAACTTCTTCCATGATATTACGTTGGTCGTACACCGTGCGTCTGGACCTCCATACACGAGTTCGACCATCTGTGGCATGAAGCAGGAACCGACTTTCATCGGACCAGTGTACCCGTCTCCAGGATCTCATGTTCCAGTGTCTTCTTTCGTTGCACCACCTCAGACGCTCCTCTTTGTGGTGTGCAGTGAGGAGAGGACGTCTGACAGGTCTCCTAGCTTTCATGCCAGCAGCATACAGTCTCCTTTTGACGGTAGACATTGACACTCTATTGCGCGTTTCCCATTGCTGGCTGAGCACTCTGCTGTTGGTGAATGGAGATCTCCTAACAAGGCGTACTAGGGCTTGATCATCACGGGCAGTAGTCTTCTTCGGTCTTCCAGATCTAGGCCTGTCCTTCACCTCGTTAGTTTGCCCATGTTTTGCAATCAAACGACTGATTACAGTATGGTTAATGTTCAGCTGTCTGCCAATCTCTCTGCATGACATACCAGTGGTATGCATGCCTATGATTTGCCATTTCACATGATCACTTAACCTTCGTCTTGCCATAGCGGTTCACAATCAAGAGCTAATTCTCTCTGTACAAATAAACCACGGTCATGAACACAAAATTCCTAATCTTGTCACCTAAATCTGTATGTAATGTTCTACACCTCAAACTGGACTTTTACATAACTGAACACGTGTGCTGTTTCCCGCCACGCACGGACATCAAGCGGCGTGAAGTCATGCATGCATGTGCATTTCGTACTTGGAATTATGTCAGCTAACGCGGGGACAAAAAGTATGGCAGCCTAGTTGTACCATCATGTTTCTACGTTCTATTGTTTTTGCTGGTGCTTAACTTTTGCACAGGTGTATATATATAAAATAGACTAGAAGAGGCCTCCAAAACATGAACAGATTTTGTAACATTGCTAACTTGAATATATCGCAAATTAATATGATATTAAATGTATGTACAGAAGAATATGTTTTTAAAAGCTTGAGTAAAAAATTTCACTATATCCTAATCAGCAAATATATTTGCGATTATATGTATTGGTGAGATTTATGTACTAGCACTTGAGTGATTTAGTTTGTGGCGACTTATTACATTATGATAATGGACCTTTCCATTTTTAGCTATGCCCCGCCCAGCACTAGCTAAGTTCCACCCACACCTCGCTCGTGTTGGGATCGATCGATCTCTGAACACCCGACTATTAATTTCCAAAAAACTACACATGTAATCTGTTGAAAATTTTGAAACTAATTTGACTGGGTGCTGTTGCTGCATAAGGCAGCAACAGCGCCCAGTTAAATTAGTTTCAAAATATTCAACAGCATGTTTATTAAATGACAAAGAATTACAAAGACATACAATTCATACGTGTCTGACCATTTGAGATTTGCTGACGGTCTATATGGAACCGTTTGTGATGTAATGATTATGACGTCATCATACACGCGCTGAGCGGATTATGACATCATACAAGGTCTGATAATGGATGGAAACTCTGGAAAGGTGAATTACATGATGACTCTGAAGTAAGTTCAATGGACGACGGGTTCCTCTCCAAATGCTCTTTCCGATACAAATTTTAAAACACTAAAATGACAATTTCCTGCAATATTATTTTCTAATTTAAATTTATATAACAGTACCGCAAGCTCGTACATAATGCTCAAAACCCGACATTACGCTACTTTGCTTGTTAACGTCAAGCTTGCGAGAAGAGAAACAGGGATTCCCCTGTTGTAAATGGCGACTAAAACAATCACGATTAATAGAGAAGGCAGATTTTGCGGCTCTCGATTAAAACTGTAGCCAATCGAGACTGTAAACAACACTACATGTAGTTAATGTTAACGTGATTAAAATTGTACATGTATATGTGCAGGTAGTAATCGGTTACTGGTTGCGGGATAGAATCAGATGTGTGAAATAAAATTCATAATGTGGCAGTCTCATTTTAATCCTGATTTAGTCGCGATTTATGTTAAGTTATAAGTAACATGTTTTTTTAGCACATGAGCATTTTTTAACACGATGTAAAAATAGTCATGTAAAAATATTCTGCTGAATATTTCGGAGCTAATTTGATTGGTGCCTAAGGCAGCAATGTCTTCTAAGGCAGCAATAGGTTCAAGTAAAATTAAATCCGAAATATTCAGAGGAATATTTTTACTTTGTTTTGAAATTCATTTCAGCGCTCAATTTAAGTCTTTATCTGTCTGACTGCTGTAAGCCACCAGACAATAAATTCAATGGGCAATAACTCTGGATTTGCTGAATATCTTGAAAACAATTTGATTGAAACTTGTTGGTGGCTTAACCACCAACAATTTTCAGTCAAATTGTTTTCAAAATATTCAGCAGATCCAGAGTAAGAATGCATGGAAAATTTACTCCACAGAATTAAGAACGCCAGGATTCCATTAACGCGTATGCGTATCCGTTTGTGCGTATCCGTTTGTGTGTCTGTACCCGAATGAGTGATTTCATTTGAATGTATGCGTATACATGTCTCAAAGCAGTGATTTTATTCAATTCTAGGCCAATCAAGTGGACTACTACTACTACTACAAATACTACTACACTCACCACCACCAGCTATGTGTCCGATCTGTGTTTGTAAAATTGGCATCTTTATGGTCTGGATTGCTGGCATCAAAGAGGCATGAACATTTTTTAAACAAGAGGCCCAAGGGGCCTGTATCGCTCACCTGGATCATAGGCATCTCAACTAGAATGGTCATTAACAATAAGTAGAACTCTAATGAGTTGAGCAGACTTGTAACAAGAAAAAGGAGGCCATGTTTCTTTATGTTCAATTTATCTTGACCAAACTTTAATTTAATTTCCGATTGCTTTAGTATGGAAGCTTTTGGCGGGAAATTGATCAAGTTTGGCCACCAAACCGTTTATCCGAGTTTCGAAAATTGCAAATTTCAGATCAGAATACCCAAAAACATATATAAAACCAAGTTCAGCCTCAAAATTCATCAAATACAAAAATCCAATATGGCCCAATATTTTGATTGGCCCACGGCGGCCATGTTTTTTGACGGATCAACTGCCCTTGACCAAACTTTAATGGCCCCTTAGTCCCTAATTATATCGCCCAAATTTCGGCACCATCCCTTCAGCGGTTCTGGAGGTCATTTTCGCTAAAACTAGGTCAACCAAGATGGCCACCAAACCATGGGACCAATCAAGTTCCCTTGAACAAACTTTTGTCCTAGATAATACATATATTTCATGGAGTTTGCTTCAATCCACCAAGCGTTTCTAAAAATCGGCCAAAATCCAAGATGGCCACCAGCCAAATTGGCCGATCGGCTTCGTTTGAACAAACTTGAATCGCTACACGATAAGGATGCTTCCTGCCACATAGAATTGAAATTGGCCCAGTAGTACTCGAGAAGACATTTTAAATTTCCCATTGCTTTAGTATGGGAGCATTTGGCGGGAAATGATCCAAGATGGCCGACAAACCGTTTATCTGCCAGCTTCGACGATAGCAAATTTGAGATCAGAATACCCAAAAACACGTATAAAACCAATTTCGGCCTCAAAATCAATCAAATCAAAAACATTCAATATGGCTGCCAAAACGCTATATTTTGATTGGCCCACGACAGCCATATTTTTTGACGATTCAACTTACCTTGAACAAACTTTAATGGCCCTTAGTCCCTAATCATGTCTGCCAAATTTCGACCCGATCCCTTCCGCGGTTCTGGAGAAGTCATTTTCAGGAAAACTAGGTCAACCAAGATGGCCACCAAACCATGGGACCAATCAAGTTCCCGTGAACAAACTTTTGCCCTAGATCATCTGTCATGGGATTTGCTTCAATCCACCAGCGGTTTCGGAGACGAAGATTTTTAGACGTTTCTAAAAATCGGCCAAAATCCAAGATGGCCACCGGCCAATCGGCTTCGTTAGAACAAACTTGGATCGCTATGCCCTAAGGATGCTTCCTGCCAAACATAATTGAAATCAGCCCAGTGGTTCTTGAGAAGAAATCGTTTAAAGGAAAAGTTGATGGACGGACAATGGAAGGTCGCCATGGCATAAGCTCACTTGGCCTTTCAGATCAGGTGATCTAATAATACTATCAGCCTTACACATTCCAGCGCTCTTACTACGAATTAACTTGTATTTTGGAGCTCATGCATAGAATTTAATAGCACGTCGATTCGGGCAGTCCATAAATGACGAAATAGTAATGCGATTTTCAAGGAATCCAACATCCGAATGCTGTCCGTATCCGAATGAAAGCGATCGGATTCGGATAGGTTTTGCATACGCATACGGATATATGGAATCCTAGTATTTATTTGTAATTGTAGGGAAAAGAATTTCAGATATGGATACGGATATGTGTCAATGGAATCCTAGCATAATAAGTACTCTAAATTGGTCAAGAACTGAAGCAAATTTAAATTTCCCTTTCTCCGAGGTCTAACAATACTTACCATTACATTACTTCTTGATAATAGTCACGTTGGGGAATGTGCCCTAAGAGTCTCTTTAGACTTGAACAGCTTTTGCCAGTTCCCGGAACCGGGGATGCGGTTCCCAACAACCAGGTACCCGTAACCATGAACACGCCACTTGTTTGCTGAGCTTAAGCATTAAAACGTGACCGATAGATGGCTTGGCTCTGTGGGGCTGGGAAGCAAGGTCTGTAATGTAATGGTAAGTATTGCTAGATCTCGGAGAAAGCGTAATTGAAATTTCCTTCATTCTCCTTTGATCAATACTTACATGTACCATAGTGGGAAGAAAGAATGAAACTAAACTTAGCACATGGTACTTTTCAGAGGACCGACAAGCATACTGACCAACTCACATTCGCATAACCGCACCCCACCACCACCAAACACACACCAACACCCCTTCTCCAGCAAGGGAAGAGAACAAACAAACAAGTATCTCAACTGAAATCACAAGAATGTCAAGGGTTAACATCTCTTAACACACAATAGCCTGGGAATTAGCATGTATTTATAAAATGAATGAACATATAAAAACAATACAAAACAGTCAAAACTTGGATTACCTTATGACTTTTGGATTCCAGACTTCACGTCGCAACCATGAGCATGGCCCATGTTTTTACTGGTTCATCCTCTACCTGACCATGTTTGTCAATCTCTAATTAAATAGCAATATACTACCATAGGAGAACGAACAGTATAGCCCATTAACTAGCTTTTAAATATTGCTAAGACGTGTAGATTGGCCGATTATGATTAACCATCATATCCACGGACCACACTGCGCACACATTACACCTATGGTCTAGGTTACAGGGCGAACACCTAAAACAGACATGGTCCTTGAATACGACTCGTACAAATTTATGGCACTCGTCACATGATGGCGGGGTTGGCTTGGCCTATAAAATAAGCACAACCTACAATTACAAGCGGAACGAGACCCTGATGGAAGGCAGACAATTAATTTTCAAATAATTTGACTCATAAATTAACCGTATCCCTCCCGCACCCCACCCCACCACGTTACAACAAAGATCGCATTGATTATGACGACAAGAACGAAGCGGGAATTAAACACACCCATATTAGATCCTCCAGGATGTGTAACGGCTCCAGGAATCATATCGCATAGCATTCGGGGTATATTTACCAATCAATATAAATTATACTCCCTAACGAAAGCCAAACGATATGTGAAGAAAACAACAAAATGTATAACAAACTGCTGTATCACACGGTAAAACTGCAGACCACGCATCTACTCAAGAATTTTGAAATCACCGATCATTGCAAACCGATCGTGATCGCACGTAAACTTGACCATTCTAAAGTTTCCGGTACCATTTTTAGTACGCAGCACCCAGAACGAGATGCGCGAATTAATTAAAACTTTTCTTCACATAAACATCCGAGTGACCGGGTGTGACGTCACCCGCTCGGATCCTACGGAGAACGAAGTCAGCCGATATTCGTGTTAGAAATACAGTAGCAAACACCTATTTTCATATCTGCCGATCGCATGTTGGGGTTTAAAGAAGGCGATCGTCTGGCATATATCGTTGTTAGCACACGTCCCAGATTCTCTGGGGTCAGAAATTGGGACATGCGACACAGCGAAATTTAGAGACCTAAGTCTTTTAACTATGGATAATAAAGAATGATACAACCTGGTTATCATCGGCAGTATTCTCCATAGTATCCAGTTAAATCCTTCAAGAACGCACAAACTATCACTTTACAGACAAAGACTTAGATTTCTTTAACAAAAGACACTAAAATCCTCTCCCTGCAGAAAGCATGTTATTGCTCTTGTTGCTATGCAAACAAGAATGAGCTCTATGGTAAACGGGTACTCGGCAGTTGGGAGCCGAGTACCCGGTTCCCAGGAGTCGGTAAAGCTTTCTAAGTCTATAATCCTAGAGCCGCTGTCAAGGCCAGTTGTATATCAGAAGTAACAGAATGGTGAGTATTGATCGAAGGAGAAATTCTTTCGTCTAAAGATTTTTAGTCAAGACTACAGCGAAGGATTCAAATCTTGCCAATAAAGCTAAAAAGGCTTCCGAATTCGCCGAAGAAGAAACACCACACCCCCCCCCCCCCACCCCCCTCTGTTGCTGCTGGATTAGACATATTAGAATATTGCAAGACACAGCTTTTGTCTTACTAGCAACGGAGGTAGGGGAAGGACGACCAGAGGGCAGCGCTGTAAGGACGAATAATCCTTAAAGAAAACTTAGATACGAACGCAAACAACCCTATGCAAAACCCGCACATCAATGTGGGGGTACACGTAGTGCACTTAAAACAGACATGTCCTCCATACTCCACAGAGTGAACTCGTTCACAGATTGAGGATGTGCACTTGATTTATCGGTCGTTAAAACAGACTCTTAAAAAAAGATTACGAAAGAAGCATACAGCTGAGAATTTCAATAAAAGGAGTCTAGAAACATGCAAACACCTTTCAAAGAAAGGCCGGAAAAGTTCAAATTCAAGATTGTTTTCTATCATAGGGAAATAAATGTAATTCCATGTAAAGCACTATTTTTTCTTTTAACTGAAAGTGATTAAGGGCTCACTGGAGTAATAGAGTGTTTTTATATGATGATGACTTAGGCATATTAAAGTTGCAACCACGAAAACGAAACCCACGAAAACCGGTAACATTTATATACATAGTTATAAAGTTCAATATAACCACGAAATACTTCCAAAAACATAATTTTGGGAGGATAGACTTCATAGTAGGCATATCTTAGCGTGAGGAAGTCCTTCAATAGTAAGCTGACACAGCGCAAAGCTATAAAAACTTTCTGATAATGTTTGTGCAGTTGTTCTGCTTGCAGAATTATTGAAAAGTGAATCTGTTTCCTATTTGGGCTCCAGTGCGCATGCGCAAGCGCGCTTAGTGACAGGCGTCACAGTGGAGTGAGTACAGACGTGCCAGTCTATATCAGTTAATATACTGGAGATGGACCTAACCAGTAGCCTGGTTGAGGGTCCATATTTATAGGAATAGGCATGGGGAGGAGTGTGTGCAAGCATAAAAATCTTATTCTGGTAGCTAAATGCAGATAATTGATTTTGCAAGTAGTGATTGAACGGTAATGGATGTTTTTGTGGTGTAATAACCTAAAATAAGCAAGCGAACAAAACAGGAATGGAAGGCAAATAATTTTCAAATATTTTGACCATAAATTTTAACCCTCCAGCACCTCAAAACCCGCAAGGTTACAACCAAGATTGCAAAAGCTGGCAACAAGAACGATAGCGGACATTAATACACCCATATACTGATCCTGATAGATGTATCACACGGAACCAGGAACCATATCGAATAGCATTCGCGGTATATTTAAGAAATTTCAAATTATACTACTCAAACGAAGGCCAAAACGATACGTGAAGGAAACAACAAAATGCATACACAAACTGCTGTCGAACACGTAAAAATGGGAGAACACACATCTTAAATCAAGAATTCTGAAACCATCGATCAATGCAAACAGATCATGATTACTATGCAAAACTTGACATAATTCACCCCACAGACCCCCCTTGCGGGTTGGTCTGTTGTTTTATTAACCACTATGAAAACATACTTACCGTTCAATCACTACTTGCTAAATCAATTATTTGCATTTTGCTACCAGAATAAGATTTTTATGCCTGCATACCCACCTCCCCATGCCTTTTCCTATTCCTAGGGACCCTTAACCAGGCTTCTGGTTGAGTCCTCTCTCTAGCCTATCATCAAGTATAGCCTGGCACCAGTCTATACTCGCCTCATAGTGACGCTTGTCGCTATGCACGCTCGCGCATGCGCATTAGAGCCTGAATAGGAAACAGATTCACTTTTCTAAATTCAAGTGCAAAGTATTTCAAAACTGATTCTCAAATCTTACCACGCGGGGTGGCTGAGGCCGGGTCATAGTGATTGAATGGTAAGTATGTTTTCATAGTGGTTAATAAAACAACAGACCAACCCGCAAGGGGGGGAGGGGGGTGGGGTCTGTGGGGTGTTGTTATTACACCACAAAAACATCCATTACCGTTCAATCACTACTTGCTAAACCCGTAGATTTGGTCAGTGCTCCATGTCCCCAGACGGTGGGAGGAGATTTAGAGAATCATTAACACACGATAAAAATCAAACCACTCTTATCCTAATGTTAATAACATAACATAATAGTGCATTTAACTCAATCACACCGTGATTTAACAAATAAGGATAAGTAGAACTTAAAGAACTAAATAAAAACCAAAGACTCTCACCCTTTTTTACAGACGCACAGTCCTAACGAAAATGGTGGGAAGTGCTGGGCATATGGGTCTTCGGCTTTTTTTTAGTTAAAATCGTAATATTACGAAAGAATGAAGCTGCTGCACTCTGGTCTTTAAGATAAAACGAGGTAAAAGTACTCAGATTTCCATCCTGCCACCTGCATGACTTCATCTAATGATGAACCGGCAAAAAGAGCGAAAGAAGTAGACATGCCCCTAACATCATGGGCTTTAATATGAGCGAGATTAATTTGATCCGGAGACGCTATTTCGTAGTACAGCTTAATCGTCTCACAAAGCCATCTGGCAATCGTAGCCTTTGATACTGACTTAGATAATTCTTCCGCGTAGGAAACCCATAAATGGGAAGGATCTGTTCTTTTAAAATCGGTTCGCTGTTTATAAGTTCTTAACGCTCTAACCGGACACCAAAGTTTGTCGGAAGGCGAAAAAGACGACAAAGATTTTAAAATAATAGGACTAGCAGGAAAACGGTTAGACTGGGTTTTAGATAGAAAATCCCTTCTCGGATATAAAACCAAACCGTCACCTGACACTATAAATCTATCCTTTTCCGCAGAAAGAGCATGAATCTCTGAACGTCTTCTAGCAGATGCAGCAGCCACAAGAAAAACCGCTTTAAGAGTTAAAAGCTTAAGACTGATAGACGATATAGGTTCAAAATGGCGACCTGCCAAGACTTGAAGAACCAAAGCCAGATTCCAGGAAGGTAAAGGCTTAGCAGACGGAGGACGAATATTACCTAGACCTCTAATAAAGCTATTAAGAGTCTTAGTATCCTTAACCTCGGCATTCAGGAGACAAGGCAGGGAAGATGCAAGCGAAAATCTATATCCCCTGACCGTATTAGCTGACAAGTTCAGAGTCAAACAGATACGATAAAAAATCTAAAACTTGTGGTATAGAAACAGAATCGGGCACGAAACCTTGGTCGGAACACCACTTTCCAAAGATTTTAAGACCCTTGTAAACTCTGCGGGTCGATTCCCTTCTGGCCGAATCAATAATTTCCTGAGATCTTTTCGAAACCTTATCCTGGAAGCTTTCAGACACGAGATTCTCCAAACGCATAGATTGAAGATTCCTGGACTTGGATGTACACACCGACCTCTTACTTGAGATAGAAGGTCCTGGGATACTGGAAGGAGACGAGGAAAGTCTACCAGAAGATCCACAAACCAAATCCTCTTGGGCCAAAAGGGAGCTATCAGAAGAATCTCGCAAACTTGGTCCTTGACCTTCTTCAACACCAACAGGATCAGAATAGTAGGAGGGAAGGCATAAGCGAACATCCCTGTCCAGGACTGAGACAGGGCACCTACCGCCAGGGCCTGCCTGACTGTCCGGAAAAGGAGAGATGTAAGAGATCTGGGCATTCAGAGGGGTCGCGAACAGATCTACTAGAGGACGATCCATGAGATTGAAAATTGCTCTGACAACCGACTTCTTTAACTGCCACTCTGTGTGGGCGAACTTGCTGGGACGTGACAGTTGATTCACCAGAAAATTCAGACTGCCTGGGACATGAGATGACACTAGAAAAATCTGCTTCTTGCGGCACCACAAGAGCAGATTCCACACTTCTAGACAAAGGAGAGAAGACCTTGTACCTCCCTGCCTGTTGATATAAGCTACTACTGTCGAATTGTCCGACCGAATTGACACTTTGAGGCCTATCACTAGATCTGACCAAGAAAGGAGAGCCTTCTTGACAGCCCACAACTCCAGAACATTGATGTGGGCTGACGACTCCTCCAGGGACCAAATGCCGGAAACTGACAGGGAGTCCCAGACCGCTCCCCAACCCTCCTGAGAAGCATCTGTGAAAATAATTGCTTGAGGAGGGGAATTTACCAGAGGAACACCCACCAGTAGCAGAGACCGGTCCTTCCAGAAATCTAGATGAGGGATCAAATGTTCTCTGATGGGAATCTGATGGTAGATAGAATGGACTGACTGTTTCCAAAGGGACATCAAATACATCTGAAAGGGCCTTCTCATCATGGCCGCCCAAGGAACCACCTTCTCTACGCTGACCATCAGACCTATCACTCTTAAGAGGAATCTTGCTCTTACCCAAGGCGAGGAAGCCAGAATTTCCATGGCCACCGATAAAGCCTCTATCCTTGGCTCCGAGGGAAAGACTAAACCCCCCTGGCCAGATTGAAAGAAACGCCTAGATGAGTAAAGACTTGCGACGGAACTAGGCTTGATTTCTCTAGATTCAAAATCCACCCTAGATTGCAAGCCAGACTGCAAACCTCTGGAAGAATACCTTCGAGAATTGAGGAAGACCTTGCTTTTACCAACCAATCGTCTATATAAACATGAAGATGGATAGAACGACGGTGTAAAATTCCTGCCACGGCTGAAACTATGCGGGTAAAAAGGAAGGGAGCCGTGGTCAGGCCGAAGGGCATGGCGCGAAACTGCCACACCCGATCCTTGTAGGCAAACCTCAGGAACTTTCTGAATACGGGATGAATAAGAACATGGAAGTAAGCGTCCTTTAAATCTATGGAAGACGTCCACATTCCCTGATCCAGACTGGCTATAATCTGGGAAACCGTCTCCATCTTGAACTTTGGGGTGAGAATGTTCTGATTTAACTTCTTCAGGTTTATGATTGGACGGCAACCTCCTGACTTCTTCGGTACTAAAAAGATGGTCGAGTAGTAGCCCGGGTCTACTCCCCAACTGGGAACTTCCTCTATAGCCCTCTTTACAATCATGGCTTCCAACTCCTCTTCCAAGGCCCTCAGTTTCTCCGTATTGGAGGGAACTGGAGTCCACACTGGGCAACAGGAAAGAAGAGGAGGATGACGGATCCATGACGGAGCATAACCCCAACGTATCTGGGATACTAGCCAGGAGTCCTGAATGAGGGCTTGCCATTTCCCCCAAAACAGAGAAAGGCGCCCTCCTACTGGCACGTTGGGAACGCAGCACTGGACTGCTTGCTCCAAAGGGGGAGGAAGAAGGGAAGGAATGGGATAAATAAGAGAGATTTGGAACTACCCGGGAACTGTCCAAACCTTCACTCTCTTCCCCTGAAAACCTCTAGAAGAAAATCATCCTCTGGATCTAAACGCACAGCGAGAAGGAGTCTGACCCCTCCTCGCCCAAGACGAAGGAGACTGCCTCCCTACCGACATCGAACGATGGGAGGAAATGGACCCGAATCGATCCTCCTCCAAGGATCGATACCGCTGATCAGATGAGGACAAATTCGAGTTAAGAACGACCCTAGAAGGATAAGCTCCAAACTGGTCAGGTTTGACTCTTTCTTCTCGGAGAAGAATTAGGGCTTTTAACAGACAAAACATCTCTTTTCCACGAAACCTGAGCCTGAAGCTCCCTAGAGGCCTTCAAGCGCTCAGATTCCACACTAATCAAACTAGGAGCTGACTCTCCAAATAGATCAGTCCCGAAAGGAGACACAACCACAAGATTCTGTTTCAACACCTCAGAAATCCTAACCTCAGAAAGCTTTCTAGACCGATGTTTGGAAGTAATAAATCCTAACGACTTACAAACAAAATTAAGAGAACCCCTGGACAAATCAGCCAAAGAACGAAAGACTGCACCGGAACTTGTTCACCTCTTTCTTCCACCTTAAGAACGGCCTCCGACAGCAGAGCAAGATAATTAGATGATTTAATCTGAGACCTACTAACTGACTCCCATTAAAAAAGATCCGAGGAAAAATGCGACTTAGAAACCTCTTTCAGCTGAGATGATAAAACCTCCCAAGCAGGACCAGACAGAGACTGAGCAGAAGCTACCTTTAAAAAATCCTCCTTGGGAATCTGAACCGGCGAGTCATACTTGGAAACCAGAGAAAAATCAGAGCTATCCGAGTCAGTAACGAAAAAATCTAACATATCTACCACTAAATTGTCAACAGGAAGCACCTGAGGCGAAGATGAAGAAGGATCAGCAGAAGAAAGAGCGGATCCGAAAGAAGGAGGATCCACAGCGAATTCCTCCTTAAGAGGAAGAGAAAGCGAAGAAGCAATCCAACTGTGAGCCATGGACCAGTCTTCCGAAGAGGCCCTGACTGGGCAAAACCTCTTCAGATCCCTGGCTCTGACTGACCTTGGGGTAGAAGAAATAGAAGACAGAAGAGGAGGAGGAGAATAAGAAGAAGAAGCTATAAGAATTGAAGTCTCCCGAGACCAAAGAATCACCTGCCCTCGAAAACACAGGAGAGGAAGGCCTACTGACCGAATCATGAAAAGAGGAAGCATGTCTGGACACGGAATCTCTACCTACCTCCTGACTAGCCGATGAAGAAGGAAGAACCACTAAAGAAGCCGAAAATCTAGAAAGAATAGACAAATGAGCAGACACAAATGAACGATCTAATGAAGAATCTCTAACCACTGAAAACAGAGAAAAATCTAACCCTGAATCAACAATTTGAAATTCGAGCTCAGGGGACAGAACCACCGATACAATCGGATCAATATGATTAAGATGGAGACGACGCCAGAGAGGAAGGAGGAGACGAAAATGATTGAGCAGAAGCAAAATCCTGATCACCCTGATCCTGAGAGGAAGAAGCATGAAGAGTAGAATGAAGACAAGCAAATCCCGGAGGAGGAGGAATGGAAGACTTAAACAGAGGAGAAGAGTTAGAAACATGAGAAGAGGAGAAGTCTTTCGACGAGAGACAAGAGGAACGGGAAGAATATCTAGAAAAAACTGGATTAACCACAGCATCACGAAAAGAAGAATTCGCCTGAGAAGATAATTCCACATCAATGAGCCTTCGAGGAAGGAAAGAATCATAAATAGAATCTGCCGAATCCTGTGAAAACCTCTGCGAATTTACTGGACCAGAATCAAAGCTCCTAACATCCCCAAATCTAACTGGGCCTAACGAATCCTGTTCTCTCGATAAACCGGAAGCTGACTCCCAACCGGAAACGGAAATCGGAATTACATCCAGGTCTGACCGACCCGGAAGTACACTTCTAATACCGGAAGCGGAAGTAAACTGACTAGTGTCCACCCCGGAACCGGAAACGCCTCTACCGGAATTCGGAAAATAAAGAGTCCTCGGACTCCGGATATCCAGAATGGCCGGAAGCGCTAAACGACCCGGAAACGGAAGTAGACACTAGACCTCTAGGACCCGGATGTCCTACATAACCGGAAGACAGACCGGAAGTTACCGAAACGGAAGTGGTAACCGGATCTTGCCAACCCGGATCACAACCCAAACCGGAAGTCCTTCCGGAAACGGAAGCTACCGAAGCCGGAACCGGATCTTGACGACCCGGATGTCTCGCTAAACCGGAAGTCCGGCCGGAAAAAGAATGAGAATCGTAAAACGGAAGTAAACCCGAGTCCAAATGACCCGAGTCTACCACACCGGAACCGGAACTCGCAAGACCTAATGACCTCTCAGTAATGGATGCTTTCGAGACTACTTTAACCACCGTTACATTGGCATTCTCATAAGGTCTAGCCTTATGGACGCCGGTTTCAGCCGACGCCACCACGGCTTGAAGGTTATGCCCGTCACCTTCAAGTCTAACGTGGATTTTCTGTGGTGCACCCTCCGAGCACACCTTCAAGAGCTTAGATGCTCTTGTCTTCTGCTTTTTCGGCGATTCCATCACCTGTCTAGAGGTCAGGGGTGCCGGCTTACCCCATTTGCGGGAACGCCCGCTAGCCTTCGGGCTATCCTCGGAGCTTGATGAGCTCTCCTGCCTCTTTGCCTCTTTTATTGCAGAAGAGATCCTTTCATCAAGTGATTTCGTCAAAACGGTGGCGAACGACTCAAACCTAGCAAAAAGCGCCATCTCGGCGTCCGAATTTCCCGATGAATTTCCCCCCTCCGTTGCTACCGATAACGGAACAGAGGTTGAAGCAAAGGACACCGCCCTTGTCTTGCTAGCAATGGAGGAAGGGGAAGGACGACCAGAGGGCAGCGTTTGTTTCGACAAATCTTTAAAATACAATTTCGCAACCGAAACCGGCCACCCTTTACATATCCCACACATAGCAGTGCTTGTACAGGTCGTACACTTCACGCAAACGTGGCCGGCGAACTCAATGGCGTGATGACGATCACATTTCGCTGACGTACATTTAGTCCTATCTGATTTCGCTGACTCCTACAAACGAAAAAGCGTAACAATGAAGCATACCGCTCAAACTCTCAAACAAGAGACACCATCAACTCAGTTCTAACGGCGGGAAAATTCAAATTTCCGTACCAGAAACTTTCAAGGGATTTTAAGATAATCCTTATAATGCACTAGAAATAACTTCGTTACAGGCTCTATATATGGACTGGACATTATTAATGATGATGATGATTTAGGATAGGCATAACAATCAAGATACCACGAACTAACACGATCTTCACGAAAACCGGTAATATCTCAAATTCGTCTATAAGTATACCATACAAACACAATTATACTTCCTTAGACGTAACTTAGGGAGGATTGACTTCATATTAGGCATGATATATCCTTAATATAAAGACACAGGTATAGCTATCACAGCGCAAAACACAAAATTTATTCTCAAATATTTTGTCCAACTATTCTGTTTGCAGAATAATTGAAAAGTGCATCTGTTTCCTATTCAGGCTCTAATGCGCATGCGCGAGCGTGCATAGCGACAAGCGTCACTATGAGGCGAGTATAGACTGGTGCCAGGCTATACTTGATGATAGGCTAGAGAGGGGACTCAACCAGAAGCCTGGTTGAGGGTCCCTAGGAATAGGAAAAGGCATGGGGAGGTGGGTATGCAGGCATAAAAATCTTATTCTGGTAGCAAAATGCAAATAATTGATTTAGCAAGTAGTGATTGAACGGTAATGGATGTTTTTGTGGTGTAATAACAACTATAGTTTTCTGGTACAAAAAGCATGCAGCTCCAAGAATAAGATGCGCGAATTAATGAAACATTTCCTTCACATTAAAAATCGGAGAAACAACATGGGTGTGACATCACCCGCTCAGATAATATGGAGAACGACGTCAGCCGACCCATGTGTTAAAAACCTGTATAGCCAACATACAATTTCATATTACTGCCAATCGCCGTTGGGATTAAAAGGAGGCGATCTATCTGGCATATTTCTTTGTCACCACATGTTCCAGATTTGGGGTCAGAAATTGGGACATGCGACACAGACAAAATTTTAGAGACTTAAGTCTCCATACAGCTAGAGAATAACATGAAAGAATATAACCTGAGATTCAGAAGCTCCTTCCATGGTTAATCCAATATTCCGTGAAGTGAAAACTGTTACAATTAGGCACAGAAAATACTAAGAAACTAAGAAAACTCTCAGAAATTTCCAAATGCAAAAAGCATGTATAGCTCTTGTTGCTATGGAAACAAGAATGAGCCTCACTGGCAGACGGGTACCGGGTTGTTGGGAAATGGGTACCTGGTTCCAGGACCCGGTAAAGCTTTCTAAATCTAGATTCCCAGAGCAGCTAGCTAGCTAGCTTGTATTATCAAAGAGTAAAACAAGAGGCCCAATCGGACTGTATCGCTCACCTGGAACATTGGCATATCAAACTAATCTTACTTAAGTTTTACATCTATCGGTGTCACTTCCAATGACATTCAGTCAAATGATTTAGTTTTCGAGATATTGACAACAATCTCTGGACTGTTTTTTTTTTGCATTAGTGATTTTGAACAATGTTTAAGTAAAAATAGATGATATCAGTGCTAACAACAGCTGGTTTATTAACTGTCTCACTGCTGCAAGCCAGTGCAGCCGATAATTTCAATTTTCAAAAGCTCTTCACTTGTTGAATATTTTGAAAACAATTTGACTGAAAGTTGTTGGTGGCTTAGCCACCAACAACTTTCAGTCCAATTGGTTTCAAAATATTTATCACGTTAAAAGATATAACCTTTGGAATGTCGTCTGCAAAAACTCAGTCAGACGGTTACTAGAGGTTTAAATACAATTTGAAGAAAATGGTCTCTAAAGGCAGGTAGGTGGTCTTTATAGCAGGTTATTCCCCCACCACCACACAATCCATTTAACACATGCACATCTGGCTGAATCACCGAGTTAGCAGCAGGGGTAGGGTGAGCTGGAGTTGATTTAGAAAATAATTTGACTGAAAGTTAGGCAGCAATAA
This sequence comes from Chaetoderma sp. LZ-2023a, assembly GCA_034401795.1. NCBI lineage: Eukaryota > Metazoa > Mollusca > Caudofoveata > Chaetodermatida > Chaetodermatidae > Chaetoderma > Chaetoderma sp. LZ-2023a. Next base: position 53,665,634 of record CM067375.1, read on the forward strand.
CTTTCATTGCTGCAAGCAGCAACAAATTTCAATCAAATACATTTCAAATATTTTTAAGAGCATAGATGTCAGAGCACATAATACATATCTTAAATATTTCTGCAGTATTGGAAAGGTTAATCTGTTAATTGGAATTTAATATCTAGTTTGGCAATAAAATCTGACATGGTGATAAGACTGTGGGAACAAACCATTTGCCCTATGAAAGTGAGACTGCAAATATTTAAGGAGTGATAACTCTGGCATTTGACGTCCTATCAGTTTCATTTTCACAACACAGATATTAGATGCCGTCATTAACATTGTGACAAAGTTTGGTGTCAATCCGTCAAGAAATAACAAAATGAGCCAAAATGAGCCGTCATTGTTGGTGACGGACAAACAGATGGATGGACGGACATACAGAAGATGGATAGGGTTATCGCTATACGATAGCTGACTGACAAGTAAGCGGTTAAGAAAACCAATTTTGGCTTCACAATCCATCAAAGAAAAAAATTGAATATGGCTGCCAAACATGCTAAAATTTGATTGGTCCACGGCGCCATGTTTTTTACCTATCAACTTCCCATGAACAAACTTTAATGGCCCTTAGACCATAATCATATCCCCAAAATTTCAGCCCGATCCGTTCAGCGGGTCTGCAGAATAAGTCGTTTTTACGAAAACTAAGTTATCCAAGATGGCCGCCGAACCAATTGGCCAATCAAGTTCCTTCGAACAAACTTGGTTCAGCTCTTGCCCTATATGATATTTCGTGAGTTTTGAATCAATCCACCAAGCGGTTTCGGAGATTTTTAAAGCCATTTCCTAAAATCGGCCAAAATCCAAGATGGCCAGCGGCCAAATCGGCTTTGTTTGAACAAACTTGGATCCCTATGCCCTAAGGATACTTCCTGCCAAATATAATTGAAATCGGCCCAGTGGTTATTGAGAAGAAGTTGTTTAAAGGAAAAAGTTGACGGACGGACAGACGGACGGACGGTCGCCATGGCATAAGTTCACTTGGCCATTCTGGCCAAGTGAGCTAATAATGGTAAGTATTGATCGAAGGAGAAGTAAGTTTACATTGCATGTTCTGACAGTAGTCAAAGCATTTAATTATTGGGTAGGTAATTGTATAGATCTACTGAAAGCCATGCAAATTTATAGACGGTGATTTACTGTCAAATTTGCAGTCATATCTCATAAACTTATAATGGTATTTCATTGGATGTTCAGTTTTGCCATACATTTGTATGTAGTGCTGCTTTAGCAGTTAGAAGACGATGTTCCTTATGCATAGATCTGCAACTTATACATAATATGTCACTAGATGATATTTACTAATGCTTTCCTTTCCTACTAACTAGTGTCTTCCTAAGCATCATAAACATCCATGGGGTGAAATATATAAACTTGACATCTGATATCTGAGTATTTCCCAGTATTTCCCACTTGCCAACCCTGGTTCTCCTACGCCCCAGATAAGAATAAATGGAGCATAAGTTACTAAACTGGAACCTTGGAGATTTAATCTCCGACAAAATTAGAATAACATTTAGGATTGATACGACCTGGAGATCTGTAGTAGAATCCCTAACGTTAATCCAATAAATCCACAAGAAGTCGAATACTCAATCAAGGCCCAGAATTAATAGCATAAACGCAAAAAAAAAAACTGTCGAGATTTCTAGAGATCTCAAAATGGCGGTTACTCCAGTTTAGCTACTATGTAAACAAGAGTGACCTGTTCATGGCAACGGGTACCCGGCTGTTGGGCCGGGTACCCGATTCCAGGAACTGGCAGAGTTCTGGTGGTCAGGGATTTAGATTACCCATAGCTATGACTCAGGGATGGATGCTGTGGCATTTTTTTGCCATTCAGAGGTCTTATCATGCTATTAAAACTAAAATGGCTCAAAATCAATCCCTCAGATTTCAAAATTCTCTAGCTTCTAGGAGCATTGATGATCCCGGACCAGATAGGTGGTATGACCAAATGAGGTAAATCTAAAGCCCTGGTAGTTAGAAGACTGTCTTAGGGTACAGTCACCAAGGTGGCTGTTATCACAAAGTAATGTAATGATAATCATAAGTATTGATCAAAGGAGAAACCAGAGTGGCCTGTTCATGGTTTTGGGTACCCGGTTCCAGGAACCGTCAAGTGCTGTTCACGTCTAAACAGATTCTTAGTGCACATTCCCCAAGGTGGCTGTTATCAATAAGTATTGTAATGGTAAATATTGACCAAAAAAGAAAATGTTTTTTAAATGTCTTGTATTTTGCATTGCAGGAGGCGCTTGTTACAAATTCACCATGTAGTGAATGGATGGCTACATCCATGTAGGTGATAATTACAATAGTCAGCCAATTTCCAGTGACATTTTTAGCAACACCTAAACCAGTACACAAGCACTTACTTTTTCTACTAGTTGCTGTTTCATTTCCAAGCCTTTCTTCTTTGTCCTTGTCAGAGAAACTAAAATACAATAACAAAAAATAACTAGAATGTGCAGTAGATGACATGCCATCGCAATGGACGTCTACAGTTTTAGCTATGCCGCGCCCATCTCTATCCAAGCTTCATCCACACTTCGCCGTGTTGGGATTGATCGATCCCTAACTAGTAATTTCCTGAAAACCATACAGGTAAGCTGTTGAATATTTTGCAACTAATTTCACTTGGTGCTGTTGCTGCCTATGGCCAGTCAAATTAGATTCAAAGTATTGTAGAATATTTATTAAATAGTAGACATACAATTCATACAACAACGCATAGTCTGTCTTCAAATATGCGTTCGTGATGTACGTAATATACATGTAGTAATGTAAACATACTCTTGTAGTCTGCAATTATATGGGTACGGCCACTTAAAATGATTCTGTTGGACTGATTATTTCGCCATCTAAAGTTAGGGTATGTAGGGACATTTATAGGGGTCGACAAGCTTACTGGCCAACAGGGCCAGTAAAGTTCAAAAGTAGCTGGCCAGACAGGATTATAACTGGCCCAAAAGCTTCACCTAAAGTTACAAGTTTTCGCAAATTTACATTTTGGTGTGTAATATATCAAAATGCACCGCACTTTGATATTTAATCAATGAAGTAGCCTGTGTGATCAGTCAGAAATGTCACCTCTGGTTATTTGTTTATGCCTATATTGCCAAAGTAGTACCGCAAAAACACTAGTTTTGAACTCCATGCGTGTCTCACTTAGAAGATTTACTGTAAACAGCTGATTGTAATTTATGTTCATGCAATACGTAGGGGAGGAAATAAGGAATCCATTCATATTTTACTTGTAAAATACAATTTAAAGGTGCATGTTCACAGTAAAATTTCTGAAAATAAAATTGTTTAAACTATACGCTTTTAGAGGCTTAAACTGTGAGCCTATATGTACTGAAACCCCTCTTTTTCAATTTCGTACCTTAAAAAATTATATTAATTTATAAGGAATGGAATTATCATATGTTAAGATTTATTTCGTTTCATTACACATATGCAGTGCACATAATTTAAGCTTATAAAAGTATGCAATTTTAACAATTTTATTTTCAATCATTCTGGTGTGAATATGCACCTTTAATGTCGATATCCCCCATATATGCAATTTAGTTTATGACATTTAAATGATTGCATTACCCGTTTCAGTTTAGAAAAAAACATTCTTATTCCCGACATCGGCTAACATAAATTTAGACTTTAGTATATAGCAATGGATTAGTTGCCGATGTAAAATGGAGGTAGCATATGTGGAGAATTAAAATTTGAGGAAATGTCAAATTCATTAAACATTAGTTTGACTAAATCATTGCATGATGCATCATAGTAGCAGAGAGTTTAAAGGTATTTTAAACCTAATGCTGAATTGCTGGATTACATAGTACTGTTGTGTCGGGTGTGGGCCTAAATGTAAGTTATACTGGCCTGTCAGACAGTACTTGGATTTTTAACTGGCCACTGGCCTCTGGCCAGTGCGTGGGCCAGTGCTTAAGTCGACCTGTGATTTAATTAAATTTTTTTGAGTTTGATAACATAGGGTAGGCTCGTATTTTTGTTTTATTTTTAGGAACTATTTAGACATAATTTTTCTTAAAATCTCTAATGAAAGTATCATTTTGTGTATTTACGGGAAATATTTGGGGGGAAAATGTCATTTGTGAACAAACATCGAACCCTTTGGTACATAAATCTTATCTCAGGAGTGGGACAAACTGTTGCTGTTTGCATTATACAGATCACGTGTAATATAGCTTGTTGTAAAATTTGCCCAATCATCCAATGGCGACTTCTACTTTTGGCCAAATTAGGGTTAGTAGGTACATGTATGTGTCTTGTTTGTTTGAATTTTTTGCTGAAAACTTTAGGGCAGCAGGCATAATTTAGGGTAGGTAGGGAAATCGGAAACAAAATATTTTTTTTGATAAGCATCCGAAATTTTTTTTTTTGATAAGCCTAACTACATGTGTGTATTTTGTAATATAAACAAGAGGCACTTACGTTTTACATCCATCAGCGTCACTTCCAATGATATAGTTTTCGAGATATTGACAACAATCTCTGGACTGTTTTTTTTGCATTAGTGATTTTGAACAATGTTTAAGTGAAAATAGATGATATCAGTGCTAACAACAGCTGGTTTCTTAACTGTCTCACTGCTGCAAGCTAGTGCAGCCAATAATTCCAATTTTCAAAAGCTCTTGACTTGTTAAATATTTTGAAAACAATTTGACTGAAAGTTGTTGGCGGCTTAGCCACCAACAACTTTCAGTCCAATTGTTTTCAAAATATTTATCAGATTCAGAGATATAACCTTTGGATTTTGTCGTCTGCAAAAACTCAGTCAGACGGTTACTAGAAGTTTAAATACAATTTGAAGAAAATGGTCTCTAAAGGCAGGTAGGTGGTCTTTATAGCAGGTTATTCCCCACCACCCCACAATCCATTTAACACATGCACACCTGGCTGAATCACCGAGTTAGCAGCAGGGGTAGGGTGAGTTGGAGTTGATTTAGAAAATAATTTGACTGAAAGTCATTGCTGCGTTAGGCAGCAACAACTTTCAATGAAATACATTTCAAATATTTTTAAGAGCATAAATGTCAGAGCACATAATACATATCTTAAATATTTCTGCAGTATTGGAAAGGTTAATCTGTTAATTGGAATTTAATATCTACTTTGGCAATAAAATCTGACATGGTGATAAATCAATGGATGGTGGGAACAAAACATTATTTGCCCTATGAAAGTGAGACTGCAAATATTTAAGGTGATAACTCTGGCATTTGATGTCCTATCAGTTTCATTTTCACAACACAGATATTAGATGCCGTGATTAACATGGTGACCAAGTTTGGGATCAATCCGTCAAGAAATAACAAAATGAGCCGCCATTGTTGGTGACGGACAAACAGATGGATGGATGGACATACAGAAGATGGATGGGGTTATCGCTATACGGCAGCTGACTGACAAGTAAGCGGAGTTAAGAAAACCAATTTCGGCTTCAAAATCCATCAAATAAAAAAATTGAATATGGCAGCCAAACACGCTAAAATTTGATTGGCCCACGGCCGCCATGTTTTTTACCTATCAACTTCCCATGAACAAACTTTAATGGCCCTTAGTCCATAATCATATCCCAAAAATATAAGCCCGATCCGTTCCGCAGTTCTGCAGAATAAGTTGTTTTCACGAAAACTAGGTCATCCAAGATGGCCACCGAACCATTTGGCCAATCAAGTTCCTTCGAACAAACTTGGTTCAGCTCTTGCCCTATATGATATTTCGTGAGTTTTGAATCAATCCACCAAGCCGTTTCGGAGAAGATTTTTAAAGCCATTTCCTAAAATCGGCCAAAATCCAAGATGGCCACCGGCCAAATCGGCTTTGTTTGAACAAACTTGGATCCCTATGCCCTAAGGATACTTCCTGCCAAATATAATTGAAATCGGCCCATTGGTTATTGAGAAGTCATTTAAAGGAAAAAGTTGACAGACGGATGGACAGACGGACGGACGGTCGCCATGGCATAAGCTCACTTGGCCATTCTGGCCAGGTGAGCCAATAATTGAAGGAAATTTCAATTTCCCTTTCTCCGAGATCTAACAATACTCACCATTCTATTACTTCTGATACAAGCTATCCTGGATAGCTGGCCATAGGACTATAGACTTAGTAAGCTTTACCGACTCCTGGAACCGGGTACTCGGCTCCCAACTGCCGAGTACCCGTTTGCCATGAAGCTCATATTGTTTCCATAGCCACCAAACAAGAGATACCCATGGCTTGCCTCTGCGGGGCTGGGAGGCTGGGTCCGTAATAGAATGGTGAGTATTGTTAGATCTCGGAGAAAGGGAAATTGAAATTTCCTTCATTCTCTTTCGATCAATACTCACCATTCTATTACTTCTGATATACACCAGATTTAGACAGTAACCTGGTGGGAAGGGGCAAGCCATTAATTGCTACTTTTGCCCCTTGGAGAAAGAGCTAGACTTAAGCTTGATTAATGGAGACCTAAAAAGACCATCAAGTTAACGGAACCGAACCACATTCGCATCACTGGGCCCCCTCCTCCTTTTTTTCTCCTAAGAAAAGGGAGAGAACTCACAAACATGCATCTCGCCTGAAACACAAATATTCCAAGAGGGTTAAATGCTCTTTGCATATATTAGCCTGGGAATGAGCATGAATATATAAGATGAATGAACATGATATATAGACATAATACAAAAAACTCTCAATCTGGAATTGCCTCATGATATTTTAATTTCAGATGTGGAGCCTCCAACCATTCACTTGTCCGGCCATCAGTGACACAATCTGGTTGACATCCTCTCGCTCGACCATGTCTGCTTCTTAATTCTTTCTTACAAATGTCAAAAAAGGGAAAAGAGCAGTGTGGTTGTATAACTGTCATTTCAAAATAGCTAAAGCTAAATATAGTAATCCGTGAAAGAGGACTCACAGTGCCATTGTGCAACAGCCATGATGTCCTCTAATGCAACACCATTGTAAATGGCGGTCGAGGTGGCTATTCCTCTAACATCGTGTGCCCTTGCGCATTGCACCTGGTGCCCAGTCGCAATCTGATGGGTAGTCTGAATGCAATCGACTACCCAACGAGAGATAGAATCCATGGATGCGGCGCCATATGGCTTCTTATGGCAGATCCACAGATGTCTATCATTCGACCATAACGAGTCTGTCCGTCTTTTGCACTTAGTCAAAGCAGGGACTGGGCACCAGACACTGGCATCACGATTAAACCTAGTTAGTTTCGGTATAATGATCGGTCCCTCTCTGCTGAAAGTGCATGGATCTCACTGTGCCTTCTAGCTGAGGAAGCTGCCAATAGAAAGACCGCCTTTAGAGTCAAATGCTTCAGACTACCCGAATGCAACGGTTCGAAAGGGTGCTTGGCCAGTACATTAAGCACTAAAGATAGACTCCAGGCTGGAATGACTATCGGTTGTCTCAGTCGGAGATCGCTCATTCCTTTCACCATCACATTCAACTGGGCCACCTCTGGACTATCCCTGTTGGCTAGACAAGGGATAACTGATGCCAAAGCTGACTTGTATCCAGCAATTGTGACAGGAGCCAGTCCTGAAAAGAACAGCTCACTGAGAAAGTCTGCTATTTGCTGAATAGTGGATTGAAAGGTATCAATACCCTTTCCTTCACACCAGTCTGCAAATCTGTTAACCTTGTTATATGACTTGAAGGTTGACCTCCTCGCAGCTGCGATGAAATTCGCAGCTTGTCGAGAAAAAGTCTTTCGACGTGGAACGTTGTTTGATAACATCCATGCAGTCAATTTGAACATTTCGGGACGCTCGTGTAGGAAGCATCCCTTGGCCTGGGAGTTTATGTTCGGAATCTCGGGTAACTGCACTGGATTGTCCACCAGCAGATCTAGAAGATCCGTGAACCATGCCCTGCTGGGCCAAAATGGCGCTATTAGCAAGACCAGGCATGGTTCCTCTCTGATCTTCACAATATCTTTGGCAGAAGAATGGTGGGTGGGTATGCGTAAGCGTGCATCTCTCTCCAGCTTATTGCCAGAGCGTCTGTATCGACGGCATTTGGATCTGGAATCGGCGAGACATATGTCATGATTTGAGCATTTTCCTTTGTGGCGAACACGTCCACGTTGGGTTTGCCCCAATGCTCGAAGATACTGTGAAGAACTGGAGGGTTGAGACACCATTCTGTTGGCAGAATTCTCCGTCTCCGAGACAAAGCATCCGCCAGAATGTTCAATCGCCCACGAATGTGAGCAGCTTTCAAAACAATCGAGTAATTCCTGCACCATTGAATCAAGTACCACACTTTCATACATAGTGTGGGTGACTTGGACCCACCTTGGCGATTTATGTATGATACTACTGTCGAGTTGTCCGACTGTATCAATATCGCCTTGCCCCTGACTTTTGGAAGAAACTTTTCCAATGCCAGTTCCACTGCCGTCATTTCCAACAGATTGATATGCAGCTGACTCTCTTGGAGAGTCCATGTGCCCGAGACCTGGTGTTCTCCCAGGCAGGCCCCCCATCCCTCCAGCGATGCATCTGTGTACACAGACAGCTGGGGGCGGGGTAGGTGCAGCAAAACCCCATCTACGAGATTCTGACGCTTTTTCCACCATACAAGATGCGACATTATTGGCTCCAAAACTGGCACCAGCTTTGACAGGGGTTCTGTTCTCTGTTTCCACAGAGACATCAGATAGAACTGGATAGGTCTTCGCATCAGAGCAGCGTACGGGATTACCTGCTCCATGGAGACCATCATGCCCAGCATCTGAAGAAACCGCCTCGCCTGAATGTGGTTTCCCAATCGAAAACTCTTGAGGATGGCTAACAGAGACACCACTCTGGGCTCTGACGGGTAAACCCTGCCCTCCTCGAGATCGAATCGCATCCCTAAATAAACGAACTGTTGAGTGGGTGTCAACTCGGATTTCTCCTTGTTGACAATAAATATTTAGCCGCACACTAATGGCCAATATGGGCGGATACATACACCATGTACTTGCGGATAAATGCGGGTATGGCCGGCTAACCAACCACACCGAATAAGGGACCATAAGAGGTGCCAAATACGGGTAATGCGGTAATGGCGGGTAACACCGCATTCCCGCATTAGCCGCACCCAGATCGGATGTAGCACAGTTACCCGCACAGGCATCCAGACTCTTCTTAAACTAAGAAAGCGTCAGGCATTAAGTTCTCGAGTTTAGTTATTATCATTTACAAAAACGAGAGAAGCGTGTGTTACCTTGAAGATAGAAGACAGAAGTTAAGATGGCCGCCATTGCAGGAAGCAGCTCTGGCGTATCGGTCGATTCAACAGAAATGATCATTAATCTTTTTGAGAAAAACGAAATCCAGGGACACGAATGTGCACCCAGCAGAAAAAGAACCTGTCCGGCTAGTGACACAAACGTGAGTGTTCCTCAAGACAATTCAAACGTTAACACACACGAGAATCCCAGGAAACTGTCTGAGATTCCAGAGACACAACTACCGGCGTACAAACTATGGAGGAATAGTGCCTGTCGACAAACACGAGCGGCATTGCAGATTGACAGGTTTGAAGAATCACTGAGCCGTGATGTTATTCCTGGACCGTTAGTTATATCAGTCCACTTCACACCACCTAGTGACGATATAGAACTGTCAAAACTTTGGGAGAAAAAACTGTGTGATATTAACTTACAACTAACCGTGCAAGCCATTGATTTACTGCGCAACCGTGCTGACAAACTTTCAGAGGTTACCAGAAAACATAAAGCGGATTTCCTTCTAGCTGTGGAAAACGAAACTGTGTTTCGAGAAGCAGAACAAGCCGTCCACAGCACCATTATGCGCACACAGGAAAGATCTGTGAGTCCACCCAAACGAGCGAGGGGACCGTCTCTGCAACAAGGCAGACCCAACAGGGGAAGGAAACCCACAAGGTCCACCGAAACAGCAAAACCAACAGAAACGTGTCGAAAATCGAAATATACGCAGACCAAACAGAAGTCCAAATCCTTCCAGAAACAGAACACAGATAAACGGCCGAGGGAGGAGCAAGACACTCAACGCGGTGTACAAACTCTTGGAACAATTAACATAAACCGTGTTACTGTTAACTATGTGACAACCTCGTACAACATATTGAACCTAAACACGTTCCTCCAATATAAACTTGACCATCCTGTTGTTAACAAACCATTTGTAGTCAATCTTTCATCAAGGGCCATTTCCCAAACATTAAGGAACACCCTTGACTTCGGACTAGGCTTTAGTCCCACGATTATTGAACCAAACATGGGCCAACTGTATAACGACCTCACTAGATTCTTTAGAAGACTCAGACTGAAACTCCACTTCCAACACCCACCATATCTTGAGAACGATTCATCCATAGATGGTACTGAAACTATAGCCGTAACACAATCTGACGATTTCTGCGACAAACTGTCAAAGAAATTTAAACCATCTAGCCTATGGACACCTCGCCCAGGCAATGATGCTACGCTAGATGCGTTTATTAGAGCAGTCAAATCTGATCTGGTCAATTCCAAACATAGGAGATCAAAACGGGACAATCTTTCCAAACTACAAAGGAAAGAACGTACACTATTAGCTGATTACAAAACTTTAGTAATCAAAAAAGCTGACAAAGGTCAAGCCACTGTCATACAGGACTCAATTGCCTACAACACAGAGGCTTTAAGACAGTTAAATGACCAACAATTCTACCAAGAGCAGGACACTGACCTCACTGCCCAACACCCTGAAATAGTAGAAACATCCATACCCTCTATGGTACTAAATGGCGAAATCACCACTGATATCGCAAATGGTCTACGAATTGACAAACCCAGAACATCGAGATTCTACCTTTTGCCAAAAATACACAAGGCAAAGGATGGTACATCCATCCCAGGCAGACCAATTATAAGTGGTAACGGCAACCCCACCGAACACATCAGTAGCTTTGTTGATGAACACATCAAAGTTCATCTAACAAAAATTACGTCATATGTCAGGGACACCATCGATTTCATAAACAAGCTTGAATCATATGGTGCCCTACCTGAGAATGCTCTTCTTGTCACAATGGATGTCACATCTCTATATACGAATATCCCAAACGAGGAAGGGATTAGAGCTACAGCAAAATTCATCAGGGCCAATGGCACCCCAGGCCAGGCCAGCCCGAGGTCGTTATTGTCCCTGTTGAAGATCATTCTGACATGCAACAACTTCACTTTCAACCAAAAACATTGCCTCCAAATAGGAGGTACAGCAATGGGCACGAAGGTAGCACCTAGCTACGCCATAATTTTTATGGCGGACCTAGAAAAAAGACTACTCGATAGCGCACCACACCAACCCGCTATTTATCTCCGTTATATTGATGACATCTTCATGCTATGGTTAGAAGGAAGGGAGAAACTGGATATGTTCATCCAACATATGAATACATCACACGACACAATCAAATTCACGGCTGAAATCTCACCAACAAAAGTGAGCTTTCTGGACACACTAGTTCGATTTCGGACAAACATATACTCCAATTCGACCTCTTCACCAAACCCACTGACACCCATGGGTACCTACATTACCAGTCAGCACACCGACCACCACCAAAGACGCAAGTCCATATGGCCAATTCCTGAGACTACGCAGAATCTGCAGCAACACTGAAGACTATGAGAAACACGCTCGTGATACGATTGCACACTATGAGAATCGTGGTTATCCCACCAATCTCCTAACAGACAGCTATAACAAAGCCCTCCAAATGGAGAGACCACTCTTAAAACTGAGAGAACAAAACCAAAAACCACCGGATACCTCTCATCACAGATTACCACCCACACAGTATCTTTCTCAAGAAAATCATCAAACGACATTGGGATCTCCTACAAACTAGCCCCAAATGCAGGGACACCATTACCTAGACACCACTCTTCGGCTACAGAAGGAACCCAATGCTTAGAGACTGAAGGAAATGTCAATTTCCCTTTCTCCGAGATCTAACAATACTCACCATTCTGTTACTTCGGATATACAGCTGGCCTTGACAGCGGCTCTAGGATTATAGACTTAGAAAGCTTTACCGACTCCTGGGAACCACGTACTCGGCTCCCAACTGCCGAGTACCCGTTTACCATAGAGCTCATATTGTTTCAATAGCCACCAAACAAGAGAAAACTATGGCTTGCCTCCGTGGGGCTGGGAGGCTGGGTCCGTAACAGAATGGTGAGTATTGTTAGATCTCGGAGAAAGGGAAATTGACATTTCCTTCATTCTCCTTCGATCAATACTCACCATTCTGTTACTTCTGATATACACCAGATTTGATCAGTAACCTGGTGGGAAGGGGCAAGCCATAAATGCTAATTTTGCCCCTTGGAGAAAGATTTTAGACTTCAAACTTGACTAACGGAGACTTAAAAGGACCGTCAAGTTCACGGAACCGAATCACATTCGCATCACCGCCCCCCCCCCTTTTTCCTCCTAAGAAAAGGGAGAGAACCCACGAACATGTATCTCGCCTGAAACACAAATATGCCAAGAGGGTTAACTGCTCCCTGCATATTCCATGTATTAGCCTGGGAATGACCATGAATATATAAGATGAATGAACATGATACACATCCATAATACAAAAAACTCTCACTATTGAATTACCTTATGATAATTGGACTCCAGACATACCGCCTACAACCATTCACTGGTTCGGCCATCAGTGACACAATCTGGTTGTCATCCTCTCGCTTGACCATGCCTGCTTTAGGTTCTTTTCTTACCGAAGTGAAAAAAGGGTGAAGAGCAGTCTGGTCACTAACTATCGTTTCAAAACAGCTAAAGCGAGTGGATTGGCTGAGTCTGACACATCCCTCATATAGTAATCCGTAAATGAGGACTCACAGTGCCATTGTGCAACGGCCATGATGTCCTTTAACGGCACACCATTGTAAAGGGCTGTCGAGGCGGCTATTCCTCTGACATCGTGTGCCCTTACGCCTTGCACCTGGTGCCCAGTCGCCATCTCGTGAGTAGTCTGAATGCATTCGACCACCCAAGGCTTTTTATGGCAGATCCACAGATGTCTATCGTTCGACCGTAACGAGTCAGTCCGTTTCTTGTACTTAGTCAAAGCACGGACCGGCCACCAGACACTGGCATCACGATCAAACCTAATTAACTTCGGTATAATGATCGGTTTGCCGGGATATCTCAAAGATTGATTCTTTGACATAAACTCTGCTCTTGGCAGAAGACGCAGACCGTCTCCAGAAATAATAAATCGGTCCCTCTCTGCCGAAAGCGCATGGATCTCACTGCGCCTTCTAGCTGAGGAAGCTGCCAATAGAAAGACCGCCTTTAGAGTCAAATGCTTTAGACTAGCCGAACGCAATGGTTCGAAAGGGTGCTTGGCCAGTACATTAAGCACTAAAGATAGACTCCAGGCTGGAATGACTACCGGCTGTCTCGGTCGGAGATTGCTCATTCCCTTCAACATCACATTTAACTGGGCCACCTCTGGACTATCCCTGTTGGCTAGACAAGGGATAACTGATGCCAAAGCTGACTTGTATCCAGCAACTGTGACGGGAGCTAGTCCTGGAAAGAACAGCTCACAGAGAAAGTCTGCTATTTGCTGAATAGTGGATTGAAAGGTATCAATACCCTTTTCTTCACACCAGTCTGCAAATCTGTTAACCTTGTTGTTATACGACTTGAAGGTTGACCTCCTTCTCGCAGCCGCGATAAAATCAGCAGCCTGTCGAGAAAAGCCTTCCGACGTGGAACGTTGTTTGATAACATCCACGCAGTCAATTTGAACATTTCGGGACGCTCGTGTAGGAAGCGTCCCTTGGCCTGGGAGATTATGTTCGGAATCTCGGGCAACTGCACAGGATTTTCCACCAACAGATCTAGAAGATCCGTGAACCACGCCCTGCTCGGCCAATACGGCGCTATTAGCAGGACCAGACACGGTTCCTCCCTGACCTTCACCAATACCTTCGGTAGAAGAATGGTGGGTGGGTACGCGTAAGCGTGCATCCCTCTCCAGCTTATCGCCAGAGCGTCTGTATCGACGGCATTTGGATCTGGAATCGGCGAGACATACGTCATGATTTGAGAATTTTCCTTTGTGGCGAACAAGTCCACGTTGGGTTTGCCCCAATGCTCGAAGATCCGTCGCAGAACTGGAGGGTTGAGGGACCATTCTGTTGGCAGAATTCTCTGTCTGCGAGACAAAGCATCCGCCAGAATGTTCAATCGGCCAGGAATATGAGCTGCTTTCAAAACAACCGAGTAATTCCTGCACCATTGAATCAAGTGCCACACTCTGATACACAGAGTGGGCGACCTGGTCCCGCCGTGGCGATTTATATATGATACTACTGTCGAACTGTCGGACCGTATCAATATCACCTTGCCCCTGATCATCGGAAGGAACTCTTCCAACGCCAGTTCCACTGCCATCATTTCCAACAGATTGATATGCAGCTGACTCTCCGGGAGAGTCCATGTGCCCGAGACCTGGTGTTCTCCCAGGCAGGCACCCCACCCCTCCAGCGATGCATCCGTGTACACGGACAGCTGGGGTGGGGTAGGTGCAGCGAAACCCCTACTAGGAGATTCTGACGCTCCTTCCACCATACAAGATGCGACATTATCGGCTCCAAAACTGGTACCAGTTTTGACAGGGGTTCTGTTCTCTGTTTCCACAGAGACATCAGATACAACTGGATAGGCCTTCGCATTAGAGCAGCGTACGGGATAACCTGCTCCATGGAGACCATCATGCCCAGCATCTGAAGGAACCGCCTCGCCTGAATGTGGTTTCCCACTCGAAAACTCTTGAGGATGGCTAACAAAGACACCACTCTGGGCTCTGACGGGTACACCCTGCCCTCCTCGAGATCGAATCGCATCCCCAAATAAACGAAATGTTGAGTGGGCGTCAACTCGGATTTCTCCTCGTTGACTATCCAGCCTAGATCTGAAAGTAACCTCAGAGTCACAGCAGTATCCACGTTCAACCTGGCTGCCGAGTCTGCCTTGATCAGCCAGTCGTCTATGTAGGTGTGTAGCGCCACGTTCTCTTTTCTGAGAACCGCTGTCACCGCAAGGACCACTCTTGTGAAAAACCTCGGAGCTGTCGACAGGCCAAATGGGAGAACAATAAACTCCCATACTTGATTCTGAAACGCAAATCTCAGAAACCTGTGCCAACTCCTGTTCATCGGAATGTGGAAATATGCATCTTTCAGATCGATCGATACACACCACCTTCCTTTCCTCAATCCCGCCATTACCGACCTCGGCGTTTCCATCTGGAACCGAGGCGTATGGATAAACCAATTTAATGGCCTGAGATTGAGTATGGGTCTCCATCCCCCTGTGCTCTTGGGGACAAGGAACATGTTTGAATAGAAGCCTGGAGTGTTTCGGTTTGCTGGTTTTATTGCTCCCTTCAGAAGCAAACCTGACACTTCCTTTTGAACGGCTTCTAACTTGTCTGGCTCCCTTGGTACGGGTGTCCAGACAGGTGCCAAAGACAGATTTTGTGGTGGAAAGTCCCACCACTCCGGCATGTAACCCTGGGATAACTATCCCAGGACCAGACTGTCTGACGTCACACCTCGCCAGGCCTCGACGAAACGCATGAGCCTTCCACCCACCATAGACGCCTCGACGTCCAACGGGGTTGTCCGGCTCGTAGTCCGCTCCCCCTTCTTTCTTAACGAGAGAGAGAGAACCATTTCATTCTAGGCACGACGGGTATAACTGGCACCGCTGTTCCTGTCGCACAGGAACGGTCCAGACGGATATGAAGGGAGCTCTCGTACCCTCAGGTACGATCCTGCCCCTTCTGTCCGACCTTTGAGGACTTACCCTTCCCCTTCCCGCCTCTAGGGCGGTCAGGAGCAACCTTGGGGAGCGTAGGCGCCTCTACAACCTTCCTGGCTTTCTTCGCCGGTGGCGGCTGAGAAAAGCCATCTGAAGCAGAAGTCGCAACAGGCTTAGCTTTCGCCGTGCCCTTATGCTTCTTCTGCTTCTTTGAAGGTTGTCCCGCTAGCGGTTTCCCTACAGCCCCTAGTGCGTGCGCTTGCCTCACCAGCTCTAGCTGCAGGTTGACCGCTAACTGATTCTGCGCGATACTGGCTGTATCCTCTAAGGCCACCAAAGATGCTAGGCCCTGTCAGGGGCGTCCCAAGAAGACGCTCCCTGACTGCCGTAGCCGGACGCATATGGTCAATGACCATTTGCCACCTGGATTTAGTCACTCGCGCTTGCACCCTTGCCAATGCATCCATAGACAGCACCAGGCCGTCATTTATGCATGAAAGCGCCACAGGTGGCCTGCCCCCGCTTCAGCCCACACAGACCGAACGAGACGATACGAGTGGTTGACAGCGCTCATAGCTGCCCTCACACCCTCATCACATAGGGACAGGACTTCCTCTTGGTGTACCTGAGCCTTGTCCACAAGTGCAGGACCGGGGCCACCCGCTCCGGCACTCTGAACGCCCAGTACCCAACGGTCATCCTCGGTGACCGACGGGACTACACCATATCTGTCCCAGGACCAGACTGTCTGGCGTCACACCTCGCCAAGCCTCGACGAAACGCATGGGCCTTCCACCCACTATAGACACCTAACGGGGTTGTCCGGCTCGCGGTCCGCTTCCCCCTCTCTTAACGAGAGAGAGAGAGAGAGAGAGAACCATTTCGGTTTTGGCTCGGCTGGTCTAACTGGCACCGCTGTTCCTGTCGCACAGGTGCGGTCCAGGCGGATACGAAGGGAGCTCTCGTACCCTCAGGTACGATCCGCTCCCTTCTTTCCGCCCTTTGAAGACTTTCCCTTCCCCTTGCCCTTCCCGCCTCTAGGGCGATCAGGAGCAACATTGGGGAGGGTAGGGGCCTCCACAACCTTCCTGGCTTTTTTCGCCGGCACCGGCTGAGAAAAGCCAGACGAAGCAGCAGCCGCACTAGGCTTAACTTTCGCCTTGCCTTTATGCTTCTTGGAAGGTTGTACAGTCAACGGCTTCCCTACAGCCCCTAGTGTGTGCACCAGCTCTAGATGTAAGTTCACCGCCAACCGATTCTGCGCAATGCTAGCCGTGTCCTCTAAGATGGCCCGCGCCTGGCCACCGAAGATGCTAGGACCTGTCAGGGGCGTTCCAAGAAGAAGCTCCCTGACGGCCGTAGCCGGATGCATATGGTCAAGAACCATTTGTCTCCTGGACTTAGTAACGTGCCTGCACCCTTGCCAGTGCGTCCATAGACAGCACCAGGCCGTCATTGACGCATGAAAGCGCCACAGGGTGGCCTGCCCCCGCTTCAGCCCACACCGGCTGAAGAAGGCGATAAGAATGGTTGACAGCACCCATAGCTGCCCTCACACCCTCATCACATAGGGACAGGACTTCCTCGTGGTGTCCCTGGGATTTGTCCACCGGGGCCACCCGCTCCAGCACTCTGGACACCCAGAACCCATCCTCGGTAACCGATGGTACCACACCATACCTGTCGTATTCCCCCCGTGGAATACGACACCTCGCCCGCACCTCCCTGGAGGCCGCAGGGAGCTGGCCCTTGGTCATGAGTTGCTTACTATAAATAGCCTCTAGCAACTCAATAAACCGTGGATCCAGTCCAATGGACTGGATCCGGACTGCGGGCAAGATCCCGTCCTAATCGATGCAACCGATGGACAGGGCGCATTCTCCTCGGCCGTGGCCGAAACCACAGACGGGTCTACCCTGGCTAGCCAAGCCAGAGCCGCAGACCAGTCTATTTCCGAGGAGGACACACCCGTGAACACGTCACCCGTTGATGCGTTCACGGACCTACCAGCCACGCCATCCCGGCTAGGAGCCGCGGCTGACACGCTAGGAACTTCGGTACCAATCTCCGCCACCTCCAGCTGAAGACGTGGAGCGCCACCAATGGCCGAACCGGATGCTCCACGATTTAATTTCGGACCACCTGACCCTGCGTCAGACCCAGCCAAATCCTCCTGGGCAAGGAACTTCATCATCATATCAACGGACCACACTGCACACACATTACACCTACTATCAAGGTTACATGAGGTACACTTAAAGCAGACATGGTCCTTAAACAGGACCCGGACGAACTTGTGGCACTCGTCACATGATGGCGGGGCTGGCTTGGCATATAAATAAGCAAGCGGAACGAGACAAAGATGGAAGGCAGACAATTAATTTTCAAATAAATTGACCATAAATTAAATGTAACCCTCCCGCACCCCACCCCGCAACGTTACAGCAAAGATCGCATTGATTATGACGACAAGAACGAAGCGGGCATAAATACACCCATAAACTGATCCTCCAGGATGTATCACGGAACCAGGAATCATATCGCATAGCATTCGGGGTATATTTCCCAATCAATATAAATTATACTCCTAACGAAAGCCAAAACGATATGTGAAGAAACAACAAAATGTAAACAAACTGCTGTAGCACACGGTAAAACCGCAGACCACACATCTTAATCAAGAATTTTGAAACCACCGATCATTGCAAACAGACCGTGATAACACGCAAAACTTGAACATTCCAAAGTTTTCTGGTATCATTTTAGTACGCAGCACCTAGAATAAGATGCGCGAATTAATGAAAAAATTTTCTTCACATAAACATCCGAGCAACACGGGTGTGACGTCACCCGCTCAGATCTTACGGAGAACGCCGTCAGCTGATATTCGTGTTAAAAATACTGTAGCAAACACTTATTTTCATATCTGCCGATCGCCTGTTGGGGTTTAAAGAAGGCGATCATCCGGCATATTTCGTTGTTAACACACGTCCCAGATTCTTTGGGGTTAGAAATTGGAACATGCGACACAGACGAAATTTAGAGACCTAAGTCTTTTAACTATGGAATAATAAGGAAATATACAACCTGGTTATCATCAGCGGTATCCATATTAATCCAAATATCCTTGCAGAAACGTACTAGCTATCACAAAAAGCACAGTTCACAAAAAGACGTAGACTTTAATTCTTAATCTTTCCAACTGCTAAAAAGCATGTATTGCTCTTGTTGCTATGCAAACAAGAATGAGCTCTATGGTAGACGGGTACTCGGCAGATGGGAGCCGAGTACCCGGTTCCAAGGAGTCGGTAAAGCTTTCTAAGTCTATAGTCCTAGAGCCAGCTGTCAGGGCCAGCTGTATATCAGAAGTAACAGAATGGCGCGTATTGATCCAAGGAGAATTAGCAGGACCAGGCACGGTTCCTCTCTGATCTTCACCAATACCTTCGGCAGAAGAATGGTGGGTGGGTACGCGTAAGCGAGCATCCCTCTCCAGCTTATCGCCAGAGCGTCTGTATCGACAGCATTTGGATCTGGAATCGGCGAGACATAAGTCATGATTTGAGCATTTTCCCTTGTGGCAAACAAGTCCACGTTGGGTTTGCCCCAATGCTCGAAGATCCTTCGTAGAACTGGAGGGTTGAGGGAACATTCTGTTAGCACAATTCTCTGTCTATGAGACAAAGCATCCGCCAGAATGTTCAATCGCCCAGGAATGTGAGCTGCTTTCAAAACAACCGAGTAATTCCTGCACCATTGAATCAAGTGCCACACTTTGCTACACAGTGTGGGTGACTTGGTCCCGCCGTGGCGATTTATGTATGATACTACCGTCGAATTGTCCGACCGTATCAATATCACCTTGCCCCTGATCATTGGAAGGAACTCTTCCAACGCCAGTTCCACTGCCATCATTTCCAACAGATTGATATGCAGCTGGCTCTCCTGGAGAGTCCATGTGCACGAGACCTGGTGTTCTCCTAGGCAGGCCCCTGCGATGCATCCGTGTACACGGACAGCTGGGGGTGGGGTAGGTGCAGCAAAACCCATACTAGGAGATTCTGACGCTTTTTCTACCATACAAGATGCGACATTATTGGCTCCAAAACTGGCACCAGTCTTGACAGGGGTTCTGTTCTCTGTTTCCACAGAGACAACAGATACAACTGGATAGGTCTTCACATTAGAGCAGCGTAGGGGATCACCTGGCTAACAGAGACACCACTCTGGGCTCTGATGGGTAAACCCTGCCCTCCTCGAGATTGAATCGCATCCCTAAATAAACGAAATGTTGAGTGGGTGTCAACTTGCAATGATTTGGTTAGGTATAACCCTACTGTGCGTTCAAAACATGTTCATTAGATCACAGGCATTTGCAGTTTACTCCTTGTTGACTATCCAGCCTAGATCTGAAAGTAACTTCAGAGTCAGAGCAGTATCCACCTCTAACCTGGCTGCCGTGTCTGCCTTGATCAGCCAATCGTCTATGTAGGTGTGTAGCGCCACGTTCTCTTTTCTGAGAAACGCTGTCACCGCAAAGACCACTCTTGTGAAAACCGTTGGAGCTGTCGACAGGCCGAATGGGAGGACAATAAACTCACATACTTGATTCTGAAACGCAAATCCCAGAAACCTGTGACAACTCCTGTTCATTGGAATGTGGAAATATGCATTGTTCAGATCGATCGACACGCACCACATTCCCTTCCTCAATCCTGCCATTACTAACCTCGGCGTTTCCATCTGGAAACATTGTATTTCCCGAGCTCAGCGAGTGAAATAAATTTGTTTGCACATGTGGTAATAGCATGTAACCCTGGTGCAACAAATTTATTACCCCTCACACATCAGCATGAGATTTTATTTTAAAACTTGCCCATTTTCCGAATACAACAACACTACGATGTCATTTTCCGAATGCATCAACACTTATGACGACATGACCGTCATGATTGACTATTGTTACGTCATAATTAATCTACCCATTACAACCAGAACACGATGTTCGCATGGGGTGGGGGCAGCTAAGTCTTTCCAGACAAACAAATTTCAAAATATCCAATAAAGTATTGAAGGTAGCAGAAAATCTGTTCTTTTGAGAATTTTTGGTGGGTACCGAACATAATGCATTAATGACACTAAGTGTTTTTTGTGTTTGCTCTTATGAGAGCATTACTTAACCAAGGAGTTGCTGGGTCATCTCTTCTGACTTGTACGTTCACTGTTGACTATTTGCGTACACATTCGCGCGTGCGTGTGTGTGTGTGTACGCAGAACACGAGTGTGTGTATGTGTGCGCGCATGTGAGTATATGTTCAAGTTCAACCAGATGTTATTGAGTTTTATGTCTTTAGCTCTAATATAGTACTTGTGCACTCGATGTATGCATGTATGCTCATTAGTCAACTTGGCATAAAAAGTTTAAAAGCAATAAAACTTTACTTACTATTTGTATTTTGATTACAATTGTATTGGAAAACATTGCTGCCTAACGAGGCAATGTCTTCCAATACAATTATGTGTAAAATAGTCAGAACAACATTTCTTACATCTGTTCGAAACTGTTTTGGAAACAAATCAAACAAGAAAGTTATTTCTGAGCTGCAATATCATGATATGTAACTACTAAAATAGTGATTTCAGCTTTAATATTTTGTACGAGTTGACTTGTGGCGAGTTGGTCGTTGGTTGCACTATCCACATTTAAACGAGGACGTAATGAAAAGTTACCATTAAATAAAATATCTAGATTCTGAAAACAGGAATTAAAAAATCATACTTTTCTTATCCCTTTTAGATTTCGGCATCTTTAGTTTTTCACACGTGTGTCGCAAACCCGGAAGTGCAGGCGTCGCTTAGAATTCTGGGATATCCCATCTAAACGTCATTTCCTCACATCATCTCGAAAATAGGAAATTGGCATCTAGTGGGAGTTGCAATTGGGCTTTACTAAAACTATCTATGCAGTCGCATAAATATTGATTATTGATTGTAATTAAAATTAAGTTTGCTACAATTACAAAGCTTTTTCATAAATTTAAGCTCAAAATGACTCATTGGAATCCCTTATACGCGACAAAATGGTCGGCCATGGCAACAATGACGTCAAGGAATCCCTTGCCATAGAAATGCTAACCCCGTATAAAGAAATTTTCGGAATCCAAGGATTGTCTTACCGGCGTGTTACTTCTTGTCCAAAAGAATTTAGTACATTTGTTTTCTTGCAGTTATTTCTATTTTTGGAATTTTAATCAATATTTTATCTTCTGTTAAGGACGCAATTGGATTGATTGTGTTTACAGCTGGTGAGTCTTAGCGCAAAGTCAAATTTTGATAACTGATCAAGGGCGTATTAATAAATGACGTCACTGTCTTGGTGATTCGGTCCTTATCCGCCATATTGTAAAATCCTGTCTGCTACATATATCTCTGGTAGCATTTTCTAATAGTCAATTATTATTCTAGGTACAAAATGACAGACGTCCAACAGGAGAAGGAGGACCTGGTGCAAAAAGCCAAGCTCGCAGAGCAAGCGGAGCGTTACGATGACATGGCATCGTCTATGAAAAAGGTTACGGAATTGGGCGTCGAGTTGACCAACGAGGAAAGAAATCTGCTGTCAGTTGCATACAAAAACGTGGTTGGAGCAAGACGGTCTTCATGGAGGGTGATCTCGAGTATTGAACAGAAAACCGATGGCAGTGAAAAGAAACAGGCCATGTCCAAGGAATATAGAGAGAAAGTAGAAAAAGAATTGGAAGAGATATGCAAGGATGTTTTAGTAAGAATAATTAATGTGGTTAAAGCTGAATTGTCATGTTAAAATACACAATGCTAGCCCATGTCATTTATATATGATAATAGCGTTAGTAGCAGGTCTAGACGATGGCCTCAGATGTTTTTATACTGACACCGTTTAAGCCGATTGTTGATGCAGAGTTGCGATGATTTGGTTAGGTATAACACTACTGTGCGTCCAAAATCTGTTCATTAGATCACAGGCATTTGCAGTTTACTCTCCTATTTCATATTATTAGCATATTTCAAAGCAAAAATCTTAGTTCTAACCCTCTCCGTTCAGGATGATGGCAGCGTATCGTGTCCGATATATTTGTCTAACACATCAACGCTGGTTCGATATATTTGTCTAACACATCGACGCTGGTTTTGCATCGCTGCTACAAATTTTATTAACTTTATTACGTGTTTGTTCATGCGTACTGTGTTTCCGTAATCTTCGTTGACCACCTTGTGTATTATATATATAGTACTGAAATCATGCAAAGTAACGTGAGTGGCGAGAGTCTTGGGTTGCTAGGGATGTTTCTAAAATAGTTTTTCCAAAATATTTAAATTACCTTATTCATCAAGGTTTATGTAGCTTTCCTTATCTTTAATAATTAATTTATGTATACACATGTTTTACTTTAGTTTGGGATTATGGAGATTATGTTTAGGAACACGTTTTACAAATTGGATTTGCACATTTCAACACATGTTTGGTAAAAACTACAATAATTTAGCGCAAACTAATAACTTCATTCAATTTGATTTTGTCCACATATTGAATGTTGCACTTTTTTAAAGAACAAAATCTAAATAAGGATCGCTTGGTGATGTCACATTCATGGTCACCCAAACCCATTATGTATTAGCCAATTAGTGCATGGGTAATGGGATTCCTAGCAGCAGCTCGCAGTATTTTGCGGGATAATTGGCAGCCCCAATGTCTGCCTATTATTGAATATCCATTTACAGGCCAAGAGTATAATTTTTGGGGATTTATGGCTAGAATGACGGGATCTGTTATCAAGGCGTCATTCCAATAGTAAATTTTCAAAAATTTTATTCTTTTGACCTGTAAATGGACATTCCACTAAACCATATCAGAGGTCGGTTTGGCTGGTATGACCATTAAAAGGTTAAAGCCATTTTCTGCTTTTATTTTGACAATAATTAAAAATCTATTTAAGTACACATGTCAGAGGCTAAATTAACGTTCTTTGCTTGCACACTTCAGGGAGAAAAAATGTTTCACATGGAGCTGCAATAGATTTTAAATGTTTTCTGCTAACCCAAACGGGATAGTGCATCATTGATTCTACTATCTTGGACCAAATTTGACTAACCTGATGTTTAGAAGCTCAAACCTGATCACAATGGATCCTTATAAAACTCGACTCCAAAGCAACCATACAGCAGGCAGGCCTGTCCAAAGTGAAAATGCGCATAACCCACTTTTGGTGCGTAACCCACTTTTAGCAATATGAGAAAAATTACTCAATGAATCCCTTCGAGGTCTATTCCATTTTTATGTTTGGGGGTGGGTCTCCTGGATATCAATTGATACTAGCTACTCTAACGGGAGTGAGCATAGGCCTATGTATTCTCAGTATGTTGTGGTCTGTTTAGTAAATGGTATCCCTGCGCAGTGATTTCCACTGTTTTCTTCAAAATCCGAAGACGGTTCAAAATCCGATAACCGCACAGCCCTAGTGCGAGTAGATCAGATTTCTTATTTCTGCCCCTGTTAAGTTTTCCTATGGTACCTGCTTCGCGTCGCCTTACAGGTCATTGAGAAAGCCTTTGGTAACAATGTAGCGTAACCATTAGAAACATGGGTGATTATACTATTTATCATCATGTTTACGGTAATCCATTCTGTGTCCCCTAAGAGTGCCAGTGTCGGTCATGGAGACGCATTTCAATATTTCAACATGTCTGTAACGGGATAGGCTTGTAAAATGCAGCTTAGATGATACATGGCATTAACGAAATGGAATCTGACAGTAATTTTGTGAAACGGACAAGCGGGGTGTGAAATTAACACTAGCCCGATGCGGGTAGAAATTGACCACGGCTAGTACCATTTGTGACTGATCAGCCCGATGGGCAAGCAACAATTTAATATGTCAACCCTTTCATGGTCAAGCCTGCCAAAACGGTTTTTGCACTAGTCTTTAGAAATGTTCGTTTTCAGACGAAGAGAAGACTAAAAATATGCCACTGACAGTTATTACAGTGCTAAATTGTCAAAAGCAGTCTCATCTTGGTCTGCATATGGATATTTTCTGTGAGATTGAATTTAATTTTTGCAAAATCTGAGTGATCATTACAAAACTGGATCTGAATAATATAATTCTGTAGTGTATGGCCTAACAGTATTCACCTCGTCGGCCAAGTATGGACTGGGCTAGAGGTCGCTCAACTGGGTTAATTTCAACTTCTGACAAGCGAAAATTTTTAAATGGAAAACCGCTGATCATATTACTGGAACTAAAGTTACTAAACTTAGAAAGCTGTTAGGAATTGGTGTAAGGATATTTTGAGGCCACACAATAATGGTCACTGGCATCCGATACCTATCGGCACTTAGGGGGTGGGGGGGGGGAACTGATGCAACATTTAATTCCTCTGAATATTTGTTCCTCTTGCAGGCCTGCACATATGGCGTAACGGTTATTTTTAGCGCAACCGTTTTATGGGTTACAGTTGTTTTTACTTTGTTAGCTAAAATAAATTTGCATAACCCAAATATGGTTTGCGCACGTTTTCAATTTGTGCAGGCCCTGCTATTGAAAGCAGAAAGCAGCAGGATGTTAGCGTAGCGTAATCCAATAAGTTTTGTCATGCCTTGAAGCAATGCTGATGACAGAAGTATATTAGATGCCTGGAGTGTCGAGATTGACGAGATGATCACAGTAATAAATTAGTATGTGACTTCCGTTATGCGCATCTCAAAATCAATGCTTTTTTGCATATATTTTAATTTTATATATTTATATTTTTTATTTTCAAATTAAATTAAAAGATGAACTGGTGTTAATCTTTCAACAAATTTGGTGGTAGACAGCAACATCGTCCACGAAAATTGTTGAAAAATGTACACCAGTTTCTCGTCTATTGACACTGTAAAAGATAAAATATTGACATCGGTGTGCTAAGGATTGATGCCAAATGGGCAACATGTTATTATTATAATAATATAATATAATTATAATATATGTAATATAGCCTGCATTTTAACCCTTTACTGGTCAAGCCAGCCATAACCAGCCTCTGCACTGGTATTTAGGAATGCCCATCTGCATGCCAACATAAGACTTTTTGAAAACTTACCACTGGAATGACTGGCTCGATAAGCGAGGCAGTCATTGCAGTGATAAATTTTCAAAATAGTCTTATTTTTAGCATGCAGATGGATGTTCACTGAGAAAAAATTTTCTTTAAAAATGTTGCCCATTTGGCATCAACCCTTAGCACACCGATGTCAGTATTTTATCTTTTACCAGTGTCAATAGACGTGAAACTGGTGTACATTTTTCAACAATTTTTGTGGACGATGTTGCTGTCTACCACCAAATTTGTAGAAAAATGAACACAAGTTCATCTTTAAATTTAATTTGAACATCAGAGTGGTTAAAGCGTTAACTATATGCGTTATATGCAACCTGTATAATGCAGATTACACTAATGTTTGTTGTATTATGTATTAATATTGTCTTCTATTTTTGCAGTGTCTTCTTGATCAATATTTAGTTCCAAAAGCTAGTGGCTCAGAAAGCAAAGTGTTCTACTTAAAAATGAAGGGTGATTATTACAGATATCTTGCAGAAGTAGCGGCACAAAACATGAGACAATGTAAGTATAACTCAAGGGGTGTGCTAGTTGCTCGTGATTTACGAATTTTTTGATTTTTAAATCAACGATGCAATATTCATACTTATTCCAGGGAATTGTACAAGTTTTTGTGTTGGCATCCAGATTTCAACTGCAATGACAGTGTTGCATCCTTGTCCGTCTAAAGATCAAAAGGATCGCAAAATCATCTGTTGCAAATTCGCAATTAAAAATTTTATTAATTACTTTAAATCTTTACATTATTCATGTAACTTGTAACTGAAGAATTTTTTTTTAATTACAGTAACTAAAATGTAACCAGTTACATTGCAAAAGTAACTGAAATTTCTGTTGCTTTTCAGCTACATTTCAAACTTTTTTGCCAAATGTATTACAGTTTTCCGAATTTGCGGCATAGCTACTCTTATACATGTGACACACCAATATCCCAGTTTCATTGTAATCATTCAGGGTCAAGTTCGACTCGCTAACTATAGTCAGTTTGCTGGTTAAACCAGGTTTACTGATCATGCGCAGTTGCTATGCCCAGTCGAACTTCATCGTAGTCGACTATAGGTCGTTGGTACCCGGTTCCCTATTGAATTACTGTTTTAGAAAATTTGGAGCCTGGTACCAGTCTCCATTAACGCTTTCTGTTGTCTGTTTTGATGACCTACGAAAATGGGTTATTTTTGGCCGCTAAGACGTCAAAAGCGTCCATATGGCATAAAGTGGAAAGGTATATGGGCTTGTGAACATTGACATACAATGGGAAAGCATAATTTCAAAGTTATTTAGTAAAATATTTACACTTTTATATGCATTTATTCGTGGCAAGCGATCGGTGTCCGTCATTTTGAAATTTATTCAAATATCGCACTAACCATCTGCACCGGGGTCGGGTGACTATAGTTGACTAGCTAGTTAACTATTTGAAGGTCGACTGGTACTCTAGTTAGCTATAGCTAACTATGGTTATGAGTCGAACGTGACCCAGGTAAGCTGTTGAATATATTCAAGATAATTTTACTGGGAGATGTTAATGCCATGAGCAAGAACTTTATTTCCAAGTGAGTGATATTTATTTTAGAAATTTGCCATTGGGAATGACTGGCTTGATTATTGGGTCAGTCATTCCAGTGGTAAATTTTCAAATATGAATCTTGTAACCTACAAAATAGGCATTTCTTGACGAATTGTGACCATTAAAGGGTTAACCCACTGTATATCTGATATTTTAGCAGCGATAATCTGAATGTGATTGCTACATCAGGCAACAACCTTTAATCAAAATCTTATACGGCGTTGGCATTAATCTACAATGTAGCTTAGAAACGGGTTGTGTACTAAATCATTATAGAATTAACTGTTACCTTTTAAAGATTAAATTTGTTGTTTTCTTATAGAACATGTCCATTTGTGGACTATGAGATTATTTTTAAAAATTTGGCGCTGAAATGACTGCCTTGTTTGTTGAGCCAGTCATTCCAGTGGTAAATTTTTAAAAATGCCATATATTTGTCTGAAAATGGACATTTCTCAAAACCACTGCAAAAGCTTTTTTTGTCCTGCTTTAGTGTTAAAGGTTTAAAAGGATTAAAAACAGCAAATGTTACATTGTTCTTTTCTTTATAAGCTATTGATTAGGCCAGCTTAGGACATCATTGCTCAGCAATTATCCACAAGGCCAGGACAATTGACATGTGTGGTGATAAAGATCAAAGGATAATGCCATTCATAAAAGTCAAGCCATCAACCATTTTGATATAGCAGACAAATTTGTAAATGCGGTGGAATGAAACTAGTGTACTGGAAAGCTGTTGAACATTTAAAAATTAATCTTACCTGAAAAAAGCTGTTGCTGACATGAAGCAACAGCTTTTGAAAGTAAAATAGCAAATGTAATAAGTATAAAGTACTCGGCAGATTATCTGATTGGAATGAATTTATCATTGCAACTAATGACAGTGATACATTATTTTCAAAATATTTAAATTCCTATTTGAAATTGAGCAAACATCAAAGGTGATGATGGCCATTTGGAAGCTAATTTCACTAGAAACTGTTATATTCCCCCATGGTTGACAGCGGATTATCTTACCATAGAAAGTCAATGCTCTAAGGAAATCTGTTGAACATTTTGAAACTAATTTCACTGAAAATGTTGATAATCTATAGTAGCAAAACTTTTAGTCAAATTAGTTTCAAAACAGTCAACCAATTATTTCTCACAATAAGATTAATGTTTGTTATATGGCATGTCTGGTTTGAAAGGGTAGGAAGAAATTTATATGTACATCTATGAAGGCTGTGGAATTAAACTAGTGTCTTATTATTTTGGAAACAAGTTGATTAAAAATGTTATTGCATATGGCAGCAAGAAAATTCAGTCAAATTTATTAAAGAATTTTCGGCAGGTTTTATACTTTATGTCCGAAAGGGATTCAGTTCTGTCAGTATATTATATCAGTGGTTATACTGGTATTTTGTTTCTACTATATATCTCAATTTGGCCGACTACATTGCATGTTTTATGATGACATTGATGTGCGTATAGTCCTTCATAATAATTATCAGCTAAAAACTAAAAAACTTGTCAAACTAAATCCACACCTCATTCATAGTTTATTTAGTAATTTAACATTTTGTGTCATAGAATAGTCCTGCAAGATAGATTTCAAATTCACTATGTTTAAAGAATTTTATTAATTTATATGCAATGTAATTAATCATACATGTATGTTAAAATTTATTTTCTTTCATTACGTTGCGGTTAACTTTTCATTACATTGCGATGCACAATTTAGAACATTCAAGTCTTGGTGTGAATGCGCACCTTTAAAGCATGGTCCTAAGTATTCAGAATGCACTAGATTCATTGATTCAAAACATATTGGAAGGGATACAAACTACATAGTGTATGCAACTGACGTTGCCAGATAATGGAGAGGACACTACTAGATCAATGTTACGTTAGTAAAATGCTGTTGCAATTCTATTGGAATAAAAATGTAGTTTAAGTGACAGGTAGGTTTTCACGGTATTGAAAAAATGAATACCGGTTACGGTATCAATTTCCATACAGATGGTCGCTGTGTTCTTGTTATAATTCTGGTCAACTCATTAGGGTTTTACTTATAGTCAGTGCCTTTCTAGTTGAAATTCATATTTTCCTGGTGAAGCGATACAGGCCCCTCAAATTTAGTATGTGAACTGATGACATGCCCTCGGTGTAGATTGCATATTAGCGAAGGACGTCTGTGTTCACCGTAGTTGTCTCCCTGGAAATACTTCAAATTTGTCAAAAAATGTGTATTTCTTGTCTGGTCAATAACTTCACTTATAATGGATGGATTCATTTCAAATTTTGTATGTAAACTGCTGATGACATGTCCAGTCGGTGAAGATTGCGCAATCAGTGAAATGCATCTAGTTTCACCATAGTTATATCTTAAAATAACAAAAATGTGTCAAAGATATATCTCTGCATTTGAGTTTCGCTCAATAACTTCAGTTATAACGGATGTTTTGCTACCATCGCTTTGTCTTTGTTTCGTGAATGGCGGCCGTTTTTGGTGCTTGAGATCATGTGATGTAATCATCTCATCATCTAGTGTCATAATCTTTCGTTATTCATTACAATTTGGTTTCGATGGTTTTAACCTTTCTTGCCCATTTTGGGACAGTTTCTAACCATTTTTCATAATTTTTTTTTGGTTATTTTGGACAGGCTCTTTGGCCTCTTGTTATGTTTGTATTCATGAGTATCACAGGAGCATTTAATGCAACCAACTTTGTCTTTATATTCCATTTATGTTACCGAATTTGACCTTCGATCACTGAACTTGGTGTCACCATTGTATGTATATAGATCTAATTTGACATCATTTCTAGACTTATTTAAAAGTAAGTGATATAACAGCCTGATCAGCTAATTATTTCTATTTATATATGATTATGTTGCAGCTGTCGTAGGTGACTCATGTTCTGCATATCAAGAAGCTTATAACTTGGCCGAGAAAGATATGCCCACAACACATCCCATCAGATTGGGTTTGGCACTCAATTTCTCTGTGTTTTATTATGAAATTGATAACACGCCAGAAAAAGCCTGCCATCTAGCGAAAAAGGTAAATTATTCTGTGTTTAAGGCATTAGCATGCTATTTATATTTGATTATAATATTCTTGCAGCTATCATAAGTGGTTCATATTCTGCATATCAAGATGCTTATGACTTGGCCGTGAAAGATATGCTCACAACACATCCCATCAGATTGATGGTGGCTCTCAATTTCTCTGTGTTTTATTATGAAATTGATAACGCGCCTGAAAAAGCCTGCCAATTAGCAAAAAAGGTAAATAGTGCCATGCTTGCGCCATAGAAGGCATTTAGATGCTATTTACTAGATCATACACAAACGTGTATTTCCGTCCAGCTCGACTAGCTGATTATTTTGAATATAGTGTCCGTATTCCTGACGTAAGGAGCAGAATTTGGCAAAGATTGGCGAGAATCCAAACATTCTTGCTGTACAAGTCAAGGAGTCAGGGCTTCCACTAAATACAGGAAGTGAGAGGGGACGTTTAATTAAGTGTAATTTGCATAAAATCAGTTTTAACCGTTTAACCTTCATATCAGCCAAAAACGGCCTCTTCAGGCCATTTGCAGACCAAGAGAAGACTATTTTTGTAAATT
Source organism: Chaetoderma sp. LZ-2023a (assembly GCA_034401795.1). Lineage (NCBI taxonomy): Eukaryota > Metazoa > Mollusca > Caudofoveata > Chaetodermatida > Chaetodermatidae > Chaetoderma > Chaetoderma sp. LZ-2023a. The sequence goes on from CM067375.1 coordinate 53,696,818, forward strand.
TACCACTACAATGACAGGCTTGATGTAACCCGAGCCAAGTCATTCCAGTGGTAAATTTTCAAAAATGCATGCCCTTGTCCTGCAAATGCACATGTATATTCCTCGGGACAATTGCATGGGCTTTTGACTCACCTGCCAATTAGAGCGTTAATTTTTTCTGGAGACTGAAAACATGAACAAGAACCGACACTACATCGAGCCATTTCCAATTTTTTTCATCGAGATCAATCACATCCCTGTTTTAATATACATGTATGTGGGTGAAAATCAACGTGTCTTGGTCTCCTATACATGTCATTTCCCATAACAAGGGAAACATAAGTAATATCTCAGAATGTTTCTGACGATTTACGCCTCTACGTAACAGTTGACAGATGTTGCATAAACATGGTAAATCAGATTATCAAGTGTGTGCTGTTGTCAGCGTAAGTGACAATGTGTGTACAAACCTTGGAGTACATTTTGCTGTCATGTAGACACCGGCAAAAAAGGTGTAGTGGTTAAAATATTTAATTGCTTAACGGGAAATTCCAGTGAAAATCGGGAATACGTCAACTAAAAATATACTATAATCCGAAATAGTTGCCGCAAAAAAATATAAAATACACTGTTCCATTGCCGAGAAATAACATAGCACTGTTCCATTGCCGAGAAATAACAAAATGAATATGCCCAAAACGCTCGAAAACGTGACTCCTGGGCGCATCCATTTTCTCGCACCGAGAGCGAGAAACCGCGAGATTATGACGTCAACGACACACCAGCAAAATATCGCCAGCGCTTCTAGATTTACCTGTTTACTTCGCGTTATGACGGCCGAATATTAATTAACCCTTTAATGACCAAATTCTGTCAGGAAAATCCGAATATTTCCTTATTGAATGGCCATTTGCAGGCCAAGCGAAGACTATTTTTGAAAATTGACCACTGGAATGGCTGGTTCGGTTACTGAGACAGTCGTTTTAGTTGTAAATTCTCAAAATAGCCTTCTTTTGACCTGCGTCCTCAACTTGACGATTGCAGAGGCCAGTGCTTGCGTGAAATGGTTAAATCGCATCATGTCCGCATGTCAAGCATGGGCTTGCAGTAATAGAAACGATCATGGAAAGGGTACGGAAATTCACATTTTCAGATACCGATCCACAGAAGCATACGCATGAAAAGGGGCTAACTGAAAGATGGCGTCATAACATCGGCACTGGATGGATATCTTCCACATTTAAATTTGGAAGACACAAGTTTAGAACATATAGTCTGTATAATTTTAAAATAATGTCATGCATTTCAAAACAAAAGGCACGGTACTTAATTTTAATATAACAGAATCAAACTCGACAATTAAAGGTCGTATTTGCTTGCATCAATTGTAAAACCGGATTTGCAAACCAAAATGAAACGATGTCGCTGATTGTCCGGTCGGTCATTTATAGGCGACCGCTTAGCGGCTTACTTCATAGACGATAGTAGTAGGTGACAGCTAGTAAATAATGGCAAGTGTACGCTAGACATAATTAGTAGTTTAGTGCTTTCACACTATTGAAATCCAGCGTTATTAACCATTTACAACGTTTACTCCCGATTTTAAAATAACTATGCGGTGTTGAAAATTCTGAATTAAATTTTCTTGGAATTATGTTGCAGTAGCTTCCAAACTAATTAGTTTCACACAATAAGCCTATGCAGGGTAAATTTTAAGCTTTCTGCTTTTCTGTCCTTGAAAGGGTTAACTAATTGATCCCAAATTTTTAAATGTTGACCCATATTTACTGCCTGTTGAATATTTTGAAACTGAAATTTGACTGGAAGCAGAAGTTGCAATAGCAACAGCTTTCAGAGAAATTACATTCAACATTTATTCAACTAATATATATTTTCAAGAATTTGTTGGAGCTGGTTGATCGCAAACACGCTCCTGGCATAATCCTTCAATGTTTTTAAAAAAAAATAGAAATTGCCCATAGGAAAACAATTTTTGACAATTTAGCACTACAATGACTGGGGCGATCATCGGGACACTAATTGCACTTTAATTTCCTCCAAACACTGTGGCAAAGTGTCAGTTGTTTAGCCAGTACGCTAATTATCCACGAGATGCAAGATTTACCTCCCCTGGTTACGGTTATCCCCGATCGGGCAAACAGAGTAGGTGTGTCGGTGACGTCAGCTGCTTGTCCAAAATGGCGCCTCTATCTACTGGTTACTTTAGCAATTAAAATTGAGGATATCTTTTTTATTTGTTGGCATAAAATTGTGCTCTTGGTCTCAAATTAATGCGGAAAATTAGTACTTTACGTCAGATGCATAAAATCCCCCAGTGGATATCCCTTTAAGTAATCATGTATTGTATTCAAAACTGGAGGAAAATTTGAGTCGTAATTTCAGGACAACTATACAAATGTGCTGTTGAATTATTTGAACGTAATTTTGCTGTGAGCTTTGGCTGCATGTAGCAACAGCTCCCAATCCTCCCATTGAAATTGGTTTCAAAATATTCAGCATACGATTTGAATGAATTAGTATACATGATTTATCAGGGCGGCCTGTATGCTAATGCATTAGAAATGGCCTGGAAACACATAGAATAAATTAATTCCATTGTTCTCGGAATGGATTCGTTCATTCCATATGCAATTTCCTTGTGACGATAGCTGATCTATAGTCGTCATCGAAACAAACCATTATGAATACATATATCAATATGGTAATAAACTAATAATACTGTTTAGTCTAATCAGATCCAGCAGAGAAACTTGATAACTGTTTGGTGCTTCTCTCATGATAAACGCAACTACAGCCGATATCTGTTAATGTAGTATGCAGAAATGATTAAACTGGTCGGCCAGATTCACCTCAAACTTGTAAGTGGAGGATTTTGTGTACAGATTCAGGAGAACCATGGTGATAGCACAGTTGAAGAAGGCGTCAACAAGGACACACAGACAGCTGCTGCACAAATGGTTTTAATCTCAAATAAGCTGTAGTGACAGGATATTACCTTACCTCGGGTGCATACATGTAGTTATAATCAGTTGCTTGAAACAGCGAAAACAATTGATGGCGATAAGTTCGACATGGTTTAGCCAGCCTGATCTTAATCAATCTCATATGTAAAGATGAAGCAGATATCTAGGAGAGATGTTAAATAATGAATGTGTCTTTTCACTTGTATATACATGTAGCATCTTTGGGCTGCCTAGCATTTCTACTGATTTTGCTGTTCATATTGATACATTTCGTAGATGATCTCCCTGCCGACTATTGGAGAACCTACGTACAAGCAATTCACGAATAGAAAGTCACCAACAAATTTCATGACTTGCATAGCATTACCAAGTGTAAACAATCTAACAGAGTTGTGAGTCGGACAAAGAAACATTTCTTAACCCTTTAATGACGAAATTTGTTCAAAAGATTTAAATATTTATTTATTAAATTTCTAGGTAGTTCAGTAGGAAATTTTCAAAATTAGTCTTCTCATGGCCTGTAAATGGACATTACTCGAAACCATTACAGAGGCTGGTTTCGTCATGAAAGTGTTAAAGGAATGCTAATCTCATCTCAAATGTTGTTTTGCACGGATGGATTATGGTTTATAGATTCCATATCATTCACATTCCCTTATCTGTATCACAATTATCTGCTTTGTAATATCGCGTAAATGCTGAACAGTGAACACCCATTGTGTCTCCTCAAGCGATAGCGTGTAATGTCATGTAAGTGCCAATGCATTACATTCTTTATTATGTAATACTCATCCCTTTGAATATTTTGAAACTAATTTCACTGGAAGGTGATGCTGCGGCTTCCAGTTAAATTAGTTTCAAAATATTCAACAGCTTACCTGTATCATTGTTTTATGCGTCATTGCCAAACTATAGCTGGCACCTCTATGACTGAGCGTATTTCCCGAGGTAGACACCTAGGCTATTTCTGATGGGTTGAAAACCTTTAGCCACTAAAGCCTGAAAATCTTGGTGTCAGCGTGATATAAAGCTAAAATCTCATGGATGGATGATGGGTGGCAAATTCTGTCAATGAATAGTTAGATACGGTGAGATTTCCTTTGACGCTGGCCACGGGAATGACAGACTGTTTGAGCAGATGGATTTAATTGTCAGAAGCTTGGATATGTGTAAAGTCCTGCCGCACTCACTTGGTCGACTACCATTCTCAGACCATAACTTTGTTGGAACATTGGAAAGAAGCCATTTGAGAATCCTGCTTCATCAGCCATCAGCTTGCGTCATTCAGGCATGTCAAAATTGTGTACCCCATTTTTAGCTCACTGGTCAGAATGGCCAAGTGAGCTTATGGCATGGTGACCGCCCGGCGTCCGTCCGTTTGTTTAAAAACGCTACTCATTAACCGCTTGGCAGATTTCAACATGATTTGGATGTAAGGTCCCTATGGGGGTGGACCTCAGAAGTTGTATACAGAATTTTGATAGGTCAATTTTTTCGGCGCCCATCTTCAATTTTCTGGAAATTTCTCCAAATTACTTAAACGCCTACTTTTTTCGTCTGGCCATCTTGAATTTTCCCAAAAAAATGGCCGGAAATCTGTTAAAACGCAACTCCTCATTAACTGCTTGAGCAATTTCAACCAGACTTGCCTGGAAAGATAAAAAGTTGGTAGCTTTCAAACCTTGTATACAGAATTTTGATTGGTCAATTTTTCCGACAACCATCTTGGATTTTCTAAAAACAATAACAGGAAATCGTTTAAAACGCGACTCCTCATTAACTGCTTGAGCAATTTCAAACAGACTTGGGTGGAAGGATACTAGGCTTGTAGATTTTAGAACTTATACAGACTTTTAATTGGTCCATTTCTCCGGCGTCCATCTTGTATTTTCTGACAATTTTGGGAAATCAGTTAAAAGGCCCTCATTAACCGCTTTAACGAGTTCAAGCAAACTCGGCTGGAAGAACTCTAAAGCGATAGGCTTCAGAGCTTCTATATAGAATTTTGATTAGTCAATTTATTCGGTGGGTATCTTGAATTTTCTGGAAAATGGCTGAAAATCGTCTACTCATTAACTACATGGGCGATTTCAACCAGACTGGCTGTAATGAGCCTAGGGCAGTAGGCTTTAGAAGTTGCATAAAGAATTTTAATTGGTCAATTTGTCTGGCGGCATTAACCGCTTGGCCGGTTTCAACCAAATTCAGCTGGAAGAACCTTACGGCTGTAGACTTCAGAACTGATATAACGAATTTTGACAGCTTGATTTTGATGGTGGCCACTTGGGTTTTCCGATGAATAGGAATTCATATCAAATGCCGTCGTTAATCGCTCGGGCAATTTCAACAAATTTTGGCTGGGAAGATCCTATTGTCGTAGCCTCCAGAAACTATTCGGAATTTCGATAGGTCAATGTTTTGGAAACAAATCTCTGATTTTCTGAAAGTTTTCCGGAACCATTTAAAAAGGGTAGTCCTTCAATCAATAACCCGATTTCAACAAAACTTGGGTGTAATGATCCTATGATGGTAGGCTTCAACATATTAAACGAGTCTTGATTGGTTTATTTTTTGGTTGGCCATCTTGGATTTTCTGAAAATCATCCAAAATGTCTTTAAATGCAAATGGTCCAGGTGAGCGCCTCAGTCATTTGGCCTCTTGTTTAGTTCGCGCAGAGGTTATGCAAAAATTTGTGGGGCGTAACATTTTCGGGTTGCTCAATTTTTTTCAGTTTTGTACATATATAATTTGAAACGGTTATGCAATACGAAATGGGTTGCCTAAAATAAATTTGCAGAACCACAAAATGGGTTACACACATTTTCAATTTTGACAGGCCTACCATTGAAACATGTGTACAAAAAATAAAAGGTGAAAACATGACCTTATGGAGAGCTATCAGAGGCTCTCTTCCTATTGTGTTTTACACACGCTATCAGGCGGTTATTGCATATGCTTACATATACACTGTAGATAGCGCAGATAATGTGAGTTGCGGAACAAATAGGTCTACTTTTATAGACAAAGAGGCAGACAACTGCATGCTCAAGTGTCTACTTCACTTATCATTGCCACAGAAGACAGACTGTTTTCGCTCTTAGCACTCTGATGTCAAACCTTTGGCTCTCTTCCTATTGTGTTTTACACACGCTATCAGGCGGTTATTGCATATGCTTACATATACACTGTAGATAGCGCAGATAATGTGAGTTGCGGAACAAATAGGTCTACTTTTATAGACAAAGAGAAAGAGGCAGATAACTGCATGCTCAAGTGTCTACTTCACTTATCATTGCCGCAGAAGACAGACTGTTTTCGCTCTTAGCACTCTGATGTCAAACCTTTAATTTTTCAAATTAAATTAAAAGATGAACTGGTGTTAATTCTTTAACAAATTTGTTGGAAGACGGCGGTGTCGTAGACAGCAACATCGTCCACCAAAATTGTTGAAAAATGTACCCCAGATACTCCGCTGTCATCGGACCAATAAGGAATAGAATTTTAACATCAGAGTGGTAAGGGTTAATTTTATGATGTATCTCGCTATGAACAGTAAAATGTAGACATGTCTATAACCAGGTGTTCATCTAGAGACTGGGTTTCTGGTTCAGCATTCGCCATTTTCCATTCCACCAAATTGCTTATTCCTTGTCACACTTACATCATCTAGTTTACATGTAGACTTAATAAAGTCAATAAAACTCAAATTTGTGTAAATCTTTTACTCTGCAAGTTGTCCCATCAATCAACCATCTAACAGTAGTGTCATGGAAGGCTGCCCTATTGATCAATGGTATGTTTTTTGTTGTACATGTGATCATTGACCTATTTGTAAGTAGGATCTGTTAGATGTGCCCATGCGCCAATGGAGCATTCCTTATTTGTCAATAGTGTCGGATATAAACTGGCAGCATTTGTTTTTCCCGCACAAATTTTCAGATTTAAGACAGTTGTTTTCCAGGTAGCCTTGACTCATTGATGATTAACATCAATTACGCTTTCCTCATTGGCAAGCGAGCAACCACTGTTTGTCTCATTAGTGATTAGTGTAAATGATACTTGATTTGTTTATCATTACTGTCAGGGATAATGTCTGATTGGTCAATAATGCCAAGGACCCGTGTCACATCTGTTTGTGTCATCAAAATGAAAACTACTTGTACGTGTATATATTAATACAGTGTCACAACATATCTGTATGCTTACATCGTAACTGTTTTGTTTCAGGCATTTGATGATGCTATTGCAGAGCTAGACCAATTAAGTGATGACTCATATAAAGACAGCACGCTTATCATGCAGTTGCTTAGAGATAATCTTACAGTAAGTATTCGGAGACAGGAATTCTGCGCATAGATATGGTTATCTCAAGGCTGATAATTCAGTTTGAGAAAATGTACAAATATTTGTTACAGTAGTATAGTTACATCCCCGTACTTTATGTATGAGTTCCTATGGCTATGATAATAATTATATATTTAATAAGTTTTCTCTGACACTTCCACCAGCACATTTTGTTATATGGTCAGTGTTTTGAACTGTTAAACGTTTAATAGTGAAACCGGCCAAAGCCAACCTCTGCAGTGGTCTTGCGGCCTGTCAATTTGCATGCCAAAAGAAGACTATTTGTGAAAACAGTCAGTCATTCCAGTAGTAAATTCTAAAAAAACTGCACAGACACTAATTAAATATTTAGATTTTCTTTATCAAATTTAACTATGAAAGAATTGATCATTTAACACGTAAACCAACCAGACTTCTGGAAATTTACTACTGGAATGACTGGCTCGATAACCGAGCCAGCCATTCCAATAGTCTTGTTCTGCAAATGCACATTTTCTATGAGAAAATCGAAAATTTTAAAAGCATATTTGAGGGTTAAGATATAATAAGTTTGTTACATTCATTGAGTACCAAATTCCTTTTCTTAGGTAACCATACAGCATATACATGTGATAACAAGACCCTTGCCCTCCCATTTTTGTAACGTAAAAACTGGTGATTTTTCAGATTTTCCATATTTAAAAAATGCTGAAATTTGTTGAATCCTGGAGTGTGGTCATACCCTTGTTATAAAATTGTTGCAAAATCGGACCAGTAATTTCCGAATTCCATAGATCCAGATTGATCTGATTCAGATGTGTGTTCGTTTATACGGATCATGGCCAATGTCTGGAAATCCTCTTGCATGCCAAGTTCTTTCATTGTGTTAAAATTTGAGCCAAATCGGATCAAACTTTTTTTTAGGTAATTGAGGTTTCTAGTAAAGCATTTCAGGCTAATCACATCTGTTTAAAGTGTGTTCAAGTAGAATTTTTGCTTCTATATTATGTATAAAACCAGATCAGGATTTTGAATGTTTTCCCACTTTCATCTCTGAGTTACAATATTCCTTATGTGCCATAAAGAGACTCCAGGTGTCTTTCTTGTTGAAGAACACTTATACATTGGTGCTTATGACATGGGGATGAAGGATGTGGGTAACAACATCATTGGTCTGGTTCAAAGCTCAAGGTTATTGTGACCACACTTGGGTGGAAGGATACTAGGCTGGTAGGTTCCAGAGCTCTTGTTCCCGAAGCTCTCGTTATGTTAGTGATATCGTTACACCATACTAAAGCAATTGGTGTAACGATATCGCTAGCTAACTATAGCTTCGGGAACATGGGCCCAGAACCTGTATACAGAATTTTGATTTATCGATTTTTTTTTCCGGTAGCCATCTTGGATTTTCTGAATTTTTGCAATGCAGTTAAAAACCTACTCAATAACCGCATAAACGAGTTCAAGCAAACTCGGCTGGAAGGACCCTAAAGTGGCCGCATAAACGAGTTCAGGCAAACTTGGCTGGAAGGACCCTAAAGTGGTATGCTTCAGAGCATGTATACAGAATTTTGATAGATCTATTTGTTCGGTGGCCATCTTGAATTTTCTGGAAAATGGATGAAAATCGTTTAAAACGCTACTCGTTAACTGCTTGGTCGATTTAAATTTTCAACCTGACTTAGCTGGAAGGATAGTACACTGGTATGGTTCAGAACCTGTATACAGAATTTTGATTGGTCAATTTTTCCCGTGGCCATCTTGGATTTTCTGGAAATCAAATAAATCTATTCAGAATTTTGATAGGTCAGTGTTTCGGCAGTCATCTCTGATTTTCTGAAAGTTTAATGAACCATGTAAAAGGGTAGTACTCCTTCAATCAAAGGCCGATTTCAACAAAATGGGTGGAACGATTCTATGACAGTAGGGAAAGAGACGAATCTAAGTCAGGTTGTTTTGTGACTCGATCCCATTGTCATTAATTGACAATAAAATGTTTAAAACAAAAACAATAGACTTCAGTGTATTAAACGAGAATCTGGATTGGTCAATTTTTTTGGTGGCCATCTCGGATTTTCCGAAAATCTATTTAAATGCAAATGGTTTAAACGCCAATGGGCCTAGTGAGCGAACACAGGCCCTTGGGCCTCTTGTGTTTAGCAACGCTTTGTTAGGACTGGTTGACTCATGGATATAAACTCAGGTTACATGGTTGTCTATGGTGCTGGGAATCCACATGTACCAGTACGGTGACATTGAGGTCACGTTGTCCAATGTCACTGACTTTGGTACAAGACTATTTTTTCAACATTGAGCAAAGGTTAAGCTTTCGCATTTAGCAACGCTTCGCGGCTTTAAATTTGTTCGAGTCTATTGGAGTTAAACTTGACTACATGGTTGACTATGATTTTAAGAATGCGCGCAATGATTTTGAGGTCACATGGACAGGTGATCCTTAGTATGATGATGAGGGCAGGTGACACTAGGCTTGCGCGATTACGTGATTAAATCGAAAATCGCGATTATTTTAAATCGTGAATTTATGATCGAAAATTAAATAATCGAATAATCGTGAATGTTTTCAAAACCAAACTTAATTACTTTTTAATGCCGTCGGTCATGAAAAATGACTGCTTAGTGAATGTATGTCCATTTGCAGGGCAAGAGGAGAGTATTTTTGAAAATGTATCAGTGGAATGCCCGTCTCGATTCACTTGCCCTGAATGCAAAAATGGACTTTTCTAAACACCATTTCAATTTTCGTCATTGGTATTCTTTTGTTTCTGTCTTGGCAATTCTTATCCAAGCTGATTAATCAAGTAATCACGATTATTTTTTTCACTCAACTCAATAATCGCACAAGCCTAGACGACAGATTTAATTCCACAGAATTCTCGTCTATTAACCCTTGGGACCTGAAAGGCCAAACTATCAAACTCTTGAGGGTTTTATAAGTCTTCTGTTCAGTATTTTGAAACAAATTTGCCTGGGAGCTGTATGGCAGCATCAGGTCATTGAGATTCTGGGAAGTCGTGGTTCAAAGAGTTAACTACTTTATCTATGCAAAAATTATAGTAGAAAACATCTTCATAAAAAAACAACTATGTCAGAATATCAATACATACATGGAATATGTGAAATATGTGAAAATATGAAATTGAAACATTATTTTGTTTTACTTTTGTCAAGCTAGGTGTTTTATCCATTAGCATCTACTCTTAACCCTTTTGACCTTTGAAATTAGTGTAGCAATTTCAAGAGCAAGCATGACTATACCAGAAAGCTGTTTCTGACAGCCTTGAAACTAATTTGACTTGAACCTGTTACTGCTGTCCTTTTGCTACTGGTGCTAGCAACAGCTAAGTCGAATTAGTTTCGAAATATTCAACAGAATATTCCTTACATCATAAAGAATTTATCATTTCTGGGTAGTGAGAATTACATGTATACCTTTAACCCTCATATCAGCCAAAAATGACGTCAGCGGTCAGTCGTCTTTGAGAAATGTCCATTTGCGGACCAAGAAAATACTATTCTTACAGATTTTACCACTGATATGACTGAGCACCACGTAATTAATGGTGTAATTAATGTTCGGTGAATATTTTGAAAAGTTTGATTTTGAGATGCTGCAGCCGTAGGCAGCGATGTATTCCAATCCATTATGTTCAAAATATTCAACAACACGTTTTATTTTATTTTGGCAACATGCTAACCCTTTGATGGCGACGAGCGAAACCGGCCTCTACAGTGGTCTTAGGGATGTCCATTTTTAAGCAAAGAGGCTATTTTTGACAATTTACCACTGGAATGACTGGCTCGATGACCGAGCCAGTCATTCTAGTGGTTAATTTTCAAAGTCTTCTCGTGGCCTGAAAATGGACATATTAAAATTTTTTGAACAAATTTAGTCATTAAAGGGATATTTATTTCTGACCTGTACCTTACTCGACTAGTGAAATGTTTTCTTGTGCTTTTTGTTCAGCTCTGGACATCGGATACACAGCAGGATTGTGATGAGGGTGATCAAGGCGAGAATAACTAACTAATAACAACAACAATAATAAAAACAACAACTCCACTTCCTTATTGATGATTACTAGCCATTCTGCCGCCGCCGATGAAGATGATGATTGAAGACGACGATGACCGTGACATAACTTATTTACTGCGATAATAATAATCATAACACACACACACACACACACAGCATACACACACACAGTACCATTATCACAATAACAACAGCCAAGATTAGTCACGATATAGTACGGCGTATAAATAAGTTAACATGGCTCCAAATTAGAAATGTGTTAGTAAGTACAATTTTGAAAATAGAAATGTTCTTGTTGAATATTTTAAACTTAATTTTGATTGTGAGCTATTGCTGCTTAGGAAGCAATGGCTTCCAATCAAATTTATGTAAAAAATAGTCCGCAGTACATTTTGTTTTACTTTGGAACCATGTTGTTATTTGTCAGCTATACTGTACAACCTGTCTTTTAGTGTCACTGAACAGTGGTTCTTTACGACAGGTAGTAGAATGACCACCCACGAGGTTAAAAGAATCACAATCTTGTGCACCTGAAAAGGCATTTTCTGTGGCAACTGACTTGGTTTTAGCTTAACTTTGTCTGTTGTTGTCGCCGACGACGACGGACTATACTGTACATCAGATCACAGTTCCACGTTTATCGCCAGCCAGACGGACAGTTATTCATTTATCCGTTCATCCATCTGTATTTGTCTGCAGTTCAGTCATTCTTACAAGCTATTTCATGGGTTGCTGTCAGTAGATATCATTTCTGAATATAGTATAGGAAATTTTGTGCTCTTCACGCCTGACATTTCTCGGTTGATCTAGTTGACACATGTCTGTGTATCCAGAAAAGAGTTTGGATGCTGCTACATTTTTGTATTCTATCATCATTTTTTGCGCTACCAGAGAGATATATATCAAATACTGGTTCATAATGAATCGATACTAGGACTCGTTGTCCAGCGAAATATTTGACACAAGCTAGCCCGTTTATCAGATCTCAACATTAACAGCAGCTGCAGGGAATCCTCGAACTGTCGCCAAAGCAACTGACAAAACAAAATCCTCTCCTGTGAAAACATCACTAATAAAAAGTATGAACGACGATATTCAGTTCCCAACAACTACAACAACACTGACTGTTATATATACATATTCTGTTATATGCTGCTGTAGCTTGTCTATTTTAAACATGGAAAACAGTTTGTGCGTGTTTGTGTGTGTGGAAACATGTACAGTACAATAAATAAATCAACATGCTAGATAGACACTTATTATCCAGCAATTTTCACCCGGATGGATGTCGTCTTGGTTTTGAATTGTTAATACTACAGAAATGAGATATAAAGGAATGATGGAAAGACAGACTGAATTATTCTTAGGATTACCGGAGATTGTGTACGAATCTAATGTTATCGTTCAATTCGCTGCTTGCACAATGAAGCATACTACTTAGTCTAACCTGTCTATAACGGCCTCTAAATTTGGCGACTGATACTGTCTATCCGATACGATATCTGGTACGCAACAAATTTGTTACGTTTTAACAAATATTCTGTTGATTATTTTGAAAGCAAGTTGACCGAAAGCCCCTCCCGGTCAAATTATTTTCAAAATGTTCAACAGCTTTACTGTATTGTTGGTGTGAAATTGAGATAGTTTGATTTTAGATGTGTAATGGCTAGCAGGCAGGCAACAGTAGCCACTTAGGCGGGTTAGTCTGTAGTAGCAGAGATAGTGACTCTGAGATAACGCATACAAGAGCACCCACACTCTGGATGTGCCACAGGGATGATTGATTGATTAATTAATTAATAATAATTATAATAATTATAAAGTAATATACTATGTTATTAAATATTGCTATTACAATTTTTGTCAGTGAGTGTAGGTAATTATAATAATAATAGTAATGCATTTACCCCCCCTTTCAACTGTGTAAAACATGAAATTAGTAAAAAACTTCTTTTTTTTAATATTTCATTATTTTTTCACTCGGTATATTGGCATGTGTTTAATAAAATAGAGCCTACTACTATCTGTCCGTCTCCGCTTTACTCAAAACTTGATAAATAAATTCTGTGCAATTACACCGTAGTTAAGGCACTTTTGTTTTATTTTTGTTTCTGATTTGCCAGTTATACACTAATAAGCTGCTGCTACTACCACCACCACCATCATCCCATCCCCATTGTCATTAATATTATTATTATAACTATGTTTATATATTGTCGATGTTTATATAATGACGGTAATTTTGCTATTCATTTTGTAATGAAAGAGGAAGATACTATAATAATAATACTAATACTAATCATAACCTCGCTATCTTTCTAAACTTTTGCTATATACGTTTTCATCCTAATTTCTGATCTAACACATTTATATTTACACGTAGCTAAAGGACTTGCACCATCTCTGAACATTAGTACTGCTACAATCTATAATTTATTTTCGGGAAAATATCTGTAGTGGCTTGCGGGTCAAAGGTGACCTCGACAAATTATTTTTCGTAAATACATAGGCCTCATCCATCCACTTATTGACCAAAAGTAAATATTTTGGAAAACTTAAACCGGTTAATGGTCAAAACGGCTTATGCAGTGGTCCTGAGAAATGTCCAATTCTATATAATGTAAGAATAATCTGTTGAATAGTTTTTTGAAACTGATATGACTGGGAACTTGTACAGCAACAGGCTCCAGTAAAATTATTTTCAAAGTAATCAGCTTTCCTGGATAGTCGTTTTGAAATTGAGAATGTGGAATTTCAAGTGTTAAATATTTAACCCACAAATAAGCATTTCTCACGATCGCTGAAAAGGCGTTTGTCGCCGACTTGATCAGTAACAGATTATCGTAAATGGTTTATATGACCATATTTGAAGAGAAAACTGAATTTTTTCGTAGGTTGCTTGCTACCTTAAACTTAATAATACTCATATTATTTTCTGAACTGATGCAGAATCTGTCATACATACATACAGAACTTTTATTGAGTTGAGGAATAAAATTACTAAAAATTGATGTTATTCTCTCACCATACTGTGTAGTTAATTACCGACTATTCTCTACTACGTCATCGTTGCTTACCTTCGGTGATGAAGACGACATGATGACATTGATAACTGCCTGCATGACTATATGCTTAAGGTGTCTCGATAGTTTGATGTGAGTGTCCTCCATGTTCCGTGTCCAGATATTATCATTATTATATTAATATAGTCAAGTTGTTATTGAATCATTATTATTTGGAGATGTAGGCGCGCACATACTTCTGCTGCTGTAGCTTGTAATGATTGATATGGTATGATTAGAACCTCTAAGCTTCGGTAAGAAAATCCGCACAATAGTATATGTATGGGGCTTTAAATTGTGTTTAACTCAGATGGTAGAAAGTTGTCAGGTTTAGTGGTATTTCTGAATTAAACAGGCTGGTTGTGGGGATGGCCAGGAACTATGTTTTGTATTAAAAATATAATATAACCAACATTATTTATACACCAAGCAAACGTTGATTAAAAGTGATTGTAATTTTTGAAAATAATATTTTGAAAGATTTTGGTGTGTCGCTAGGCAGCAACAGCTTACAACAGCATTATTTTCAAAATGAATTAAATCAGAAAATTTAATTGAATGCGATGCTAAAAATTAGAAGTTTATGGCCTAATGTAATGTATGAATTTCACCTGCTAGTCTCTAATCAGTTTGCCGACGAGAGCTTGTTGAGTTTACTGGTCACCATCCATGTTGGCTAGTCAAGCATTCAGACTAATTTCGCGGCCGGAGCGGGTGTGACTTAGAAGCGTTTTAAGTTATTTTAATTTAAATTATAAAAGTAAGCAAATCGTAGACAAATAGTTCTGCCTTTCGAATAAGCCTATTTTATGTAACTAATGTAGATAGTGAAAAACTAAACCCCCCATGAGCTGCTTAACCCTTTAATGATGATGCCGGCCAAAACCGACCTCTGTTATGATCTTGTGGAATGTCCATTTACTAGCCAAGAGAATATAATTTTTGAAAATTTACAGCTGGAATGACTGGCTCGATAACCGAGCCAGTCGTTCCAGTGATAAATTTTTTTAAATTATCGACACAATAATGGACATACAATAAGCAGGTATTAAAATCTTCTTGAACATATTTAACCATTAAATGGTTAAACACTGAATTATGTATACTCGTGTCTCGGGTTCAATTCTTTCTTTGCTGACGCTGTTGTATAATCACCAGCGCTATGCTTTTAACATTTCGGTCTATTCAAAATCATCTTTTAATCTGGACGTTTTCTTACCAATGCTTAGATAAGCTGCTGTTAAACATGTTAAATCCTCAAGGTTTTGCGCCATAAAATAAAGGAAACTGAAGTCGCAACTAAAACTCAATCATTGGGTGCTTCTATTTAATATTATTATTATTGACTAAGAGTTAATTTTAAAGTGGTATCCAGGATCTGTGAGATAGCAGCAGCTCACTTCGGTTATCGTCCCATCCATGATGTTACCACTAACTTAAATATTTGAACCTCCTCTCTCCCTTAGTCTCTGCATACTTCTATAGTCATGTTGCTTTTGACAGATTTTCTATGAAACTAAAATACAATTGATTAGCTCTAATTACAGTGGCTGAGCGAATAAAATTGTGTTCTTAAAACTTGTTTTTATCATTTCTGCATATTCGAGTGTGTGTGTTTGCACATGCGTGCGTGTGCGCACCGCACATCATGTGTGTGCTATTTTGAACTAATTCCGCTGCAACCTAAAGGCAGCAACAGCTCTCAGTCAAATTAGTTTCAAAATACTCAACAGAATGTTGCTTACATCATACAGAAGTGTTTCTTTCTGGTCAGCGAGGGTTAAAGGTCAGCGAGGGTTAAAGGTCAAATAATTTTGCAGAAGGCAAAACGTGTAACGGCAACATTAACCTTTTAACACTCGGGCTGATCAAAATTACTTCTGCAGTGGCCTTGAGAAATGTCCTTTGGTAGACTAAGAGAAGACTGCTTTTGAGATACACCATTGAAATGACTGCCTCAATAATCGACTCATTCATTCCAGTGATAAATTTTCATGAATTATGATTAATCTCTTGATCTGAGAATGAACATTCTTTTTTCTTTTAAAGTTACACATTTTAAAAGAATCTACTTATAAAATGACCATAAATTTACTAAATTCTCTCAGAAAAGTTCAAACAGCTGAAGCTAATTTAGTCGGGGGAAAAACTAATACCGGATTTCCGCTTGTTCTTACCCGCACGAACACTCGGCTTAGGAAGATCAAGACTAGTGGGAATCAAATGTAGAGAATATATATATTTAGATATATAGCAGTTCATTCCATGTGAATTCAACCAGGTGTTAGACCTTGTCGACACTGATTTACTTGAAATTTGGTGCAATGATTAGACTTCATGAGAGAACCATACAAGCGACAGGTGTCTCGACTAATTATCTTCCGAGATATGGCTTAACAGTAATTAGTGCGATGCCGACATTTCAAACATAACTGATACTATTGCTCCTAGAGGTGGTACATATATCATGTTAAAGCTCTTCAAGACCAATCATTTAAGCCCATACAAATAATCATTGATGAAGTAGGAAAATATTTCAAAGAAAATTTAACCTTTGACCTTGAACCCACAAAATGTCACAAAAATCAAACAAATTTATCCAATGTTAGGTCACCATATAAGTGATATTCCTTGTAAGTTTGGTAATGGATGCTCATGTTCAGAGTAATGTCCAATTGAACATTTCAGGGTACTGTAATTTATATAGGATTCTGAGATTAATGCATGTATGTATGTTTACATACTTGCAGTAGTTGCCTGTAATTTAAGAATTCTCTTGACTAATGCCTTATTAGCCATCGTGACCTCATTTGGTAAAATACTGTATGTCTTCCCTGTTGCAGTGACCGGCTCAACAGATATAAGTACATCCTGAATCTACAATAGTTTATCCGGGTGATATGGAAATTTAAATGGTGGTGGTGGTCCACGAGGGTGGAGAAAGTTGACATGTACATCTCGAGGTGTGGGAATTGTCTTTGCACATGCCAGCCACCAGTGATTATCGTACACCACAGTTGCATAACCTTTAATAGCACTGAAATCAACAGTTTTCTGGAGAAATCTAACACGGCCTTCTCTCTTATCCGAACTAGAGAGGAATGGTCTCTTATCCGAACTAGAGAGGAATGGTCGCACTAACAGTTTTTTGTCACACTGGACAGAAACAATGTAACTTATGTGTCCCAGGAATTGTTTGAGCTATTTCAAATCATTTCCTTGAGGATTTTTTCATTGATTTTCATATTGTCCATTTGTTGCAAAGCGAGTGTGAACAGATCTGATCTCGGATTGCGCAAAATTGAATATCTGTAATGGTGACATAATTGGTTGCTCGTATAGTCGCTGGAGACTGGCTCTAGCTGCAAGCCGCTTAATTGTTCCTCTGAATCCATCACATAGGTCCTTTCCATATGAGGTTGCGAAAAAGTGCTGGAATTCCAAAATCTTCCTCATGGTTTCGAAATTCTTGAGGTTTTTATAGTGTGCAGCACAAAAGTACAAAATCTTTTTTAGCTGTTCCATCTCATGAGATGCACAGCCACAGTACAGTGTCATGCGTATTGCATTCCGAAATAACAGTGGAACTAAACTGTTCTACTTCCCTTAGATAATTGCAAAGAAATGGATGAATTGCTGGTTGTAAGTTATTCCAGTGGAATGACTAGGTAGTATCCTGAGCTACAAAACTAGTTTTTGGAGTATCTGCCGTCACAAACACCCCTGGCTCTAATGAGTCTCTTGTATCTTTGAGAAAGCGAGCTTGCTGTTGGGCAATAGTCATGATGTAAGACCTTGGACAGCCGAGTCATGAAGGAATCCAGAAATTAATCGGCTGTCTGAACCTTTGTTTCTAGTGTTGAAGGGTAGTTGAGGTCCATTAATTATATTCCACCTCATCAATCATGTCTGCCATGTATATTTCAAGCTTTGCTCTGAGATCATCTGTTTATGGACACGCTAAGCTTTAGTTCAAGAACATTCAATTCGTGGTGGGTTGCACTGGATGGCAGCAAAGCATGGATGATAACTTATTATTATCTCCCAGTAACAGTATCAATTTTGACACCATCGAACGTAAGTTTGATATTCTAATATACAGTACACACAAACAGGTGTTCCGCTTGACCCTGCAAGTTCACACTGTCGGGGACGATGGTCTTGCAAATTTGGAAATGCTTATTTTGAGTTTTTGATAACTGGCTTTGAAATCTTGATAGGCTTCCTTTAGATTGCAGAGTATGAGGTGCCTTTGAGCGCGCTTTTTATGTCCATCAACTCTTAATTGAAACAAAATCTCATACCTGGCATTTGTCGGCGGACTGTCTGATAAATAAAAATTCCTCACTTCCTTGTGTGTTTGCTCTGGAAGGGGATTTTTATTGACAAAATACTTTGTTCAGACACTAGCTTCTTGACCTTCCTTACAATATAGTTTGAAGCCTGGAATTATTCCAATTTTCGAGCACTAACTCTGACAACACAGTGAATACTTCGACTTTCTCACTGTTGGTTGTTGAAGACTGACATTTTTAAAACCAATCAATCATTTCCTGCCCTGCATCCTGATATTTATCAACAGATATCCCTGTTGAAATTTCCAAAAAAATTTCACGTCAGCCTAATCCTTTGAACTTTACATACATTCTCTCTCATCCCCTTACCGTGGTTGTAGATGCAGTTTCTGGTGGAAGCTTAGCAATCTGTTTTCGACACAGTACAATGATGTCCAGTGATAAAGTTCAGACTGGGTGTGCTGTGGGTTTTTTCTCAGTAACATCTCTGAAACCAACTGTCTTTTGCTGTGACATTTCCAGGGGTCACAACATGCAGTTTCTCTCAAGCGAATATTTATACTAGACATTTTAGTGGGTCTTCTACACTGTTTACTTAAATGGCTGTCTGTAAATTCTTTCTTTTTTATTTTTCAATTCTTTAGCCACTGTAATTACAGTATATTATATTGTTATATGTGTAAGTCTGACAAATGAGAGGAAATAGTAATAAGAAAACCAACAAACACAGATTCATAAATAAACTATTCCTTATTTTGTCACGTGAAGTGCCAAAGATCTATCATACCTCTAGATCTCAATGCATCTATTTATAAAGAAATTTGTACTGATAACGCTTGCAGTACAGTATTTTGTCAATATATTCTAACAAGAGTTATCTCCCATTGAAGATTGGCAATTTTCAACATGACTGATTCAGATTCAAATTATAGCATGAGATTACCCATTACTTGGAAACTGTTTGAGCACACATCACTAAATTTATAGAAATTGTTACTCATATGTTGACCTAGCATTGGATACATTTGTTGGGGATTTTTGTGACATATTTTGTGGGTTCAAGGTCAAAGGTAAGATTTTAGTCAAATATCCAATTTCACCAATGATTTTTTGTATGGGCTTCAGTGATTGGTCTTGAATAGAGCTTTAAAATGATACATGAGCCATCGCTCTAGGTGCAATAGTATCAGATTTATGGCTGTTTAAAATATCGGAATCGCACTGATTTGTCAAGTGTTCGTAAAGCCATATCTCGGAAGCTAATTAGCTGAAACACCTGAAATTTTGCTTGTATGGTTCTCTCCTGAAGTCTAATCATTGCATCAAATTTCAAGTAAATCGTTGTCGACAAGGTCTAACACCAGGTTGAGTTGACATGAAGTGACTTGCCAGGCAATAAAGAAATCTGATTAATCAATGATGGAGGGTAGCTGCATATTTAAGAATTTGAGACCCTAATTTAACTGGCAGCTTCCAGTCAATGAGTAATCAGCAGAATAATTCTTAAGACCGCGAACTTGCCATATAAGTCTGAAATCTAACGTTGTTCAGTGGTTATTAACCCTTTTAACACTCATATCAGCCAAAAATGACTTCTGCAGTAGTCTTGAGAAATGTCCATTTGCAGACCAAGAGACTATTTTTAAAAATTTGTCATTGGAATGACTGGCTCGGTTATCGAGCCAGTCATTCCAATGACACATTTTCAAAAATAGTCTTGTTCTGCAAATGAACAAATACAAGGGTTAAAGGATTAAAAACACGAGGCCCATATTTGTCACATGTCAAGGATCATTTCAAAATTAGAAGGGACTTGGTGAGAAGTTAATGAAATAAACTTTTTATGCATAAAAACATGCTTCTGAAACTTCAACCGTACACTATTCATGGTATTCAATGTTTATAGCATAGCTAAGTGTAATGACAAAGGCTTAAATGCTGAATGATAATTGCAGCGCAGTAAGGCTTATATCAATGACTGAGTTGTAATGATGTATTGCATATTAATGACCTAATCAAATATGCAAGTGACACCAAAACCGATTACGCACCTTATCAATTAAGGCGTTATGCACCATCTACCCATCGATGCTGTTGACCAAGTCGCCCTTATCAGGCTACCCAAGCCCAAGCACCCCCCCCCCCCCTGCGCATTGTGCTCCTCAACAGCATACAGACAACTTAATGTTGCGCAGACAATATCAATGACATAATTGGATCATGTCAGTGGGTGGACGCTATTGCAGACACTTTTAAAGCTCAACACATGATTGTGTCAGTAGTCATGTCCAAAATGGGCCATTAGCATGTTTGAGCCTTCAACACAATTAAACGCTAAAGGATCCTCGATCATGGTTACCACAACCTTGAAAGTCTGAAAAATATTTTGCATTTTCAAGGCCTTGAATTTTTGCTGAATTTAAAATTTCCTTGAATTTGTAAGTGTCCAACATTCTCAGCGATGGCAGACCAAGCGAAAATAGACATTTATGTATGAAGTATTTTAATCACAATTTTTGTATTCAGAATTTAGTGTAATATGTTTCTAAAATGATGTAATTGGAATGTGGGAGGAAAAGACTGCCAGAAGGGGTTGTTAGAGGACGTACCTTTAAAAAAGTCCTTGAAAATTCTCTTTATTGACCTTAAAAGTCCTTGAAAAGACCTGGAATTCAATTTCCAAAAACTGGTGGTAACCCTATGTATTACACCATCCCAGTTCTAATGAAGATAAGCTGCGATTAGTGAGACTACTTAATACTCGCAGACACCAAGCCGAGAGTATGAGTCAAGACAGTACATCGATCGGTTCCCCCACTGGGAGATGTCTATTCTCGGTGCTTTTCATCTTGCTGCAACCTTGTGTGGCAAAATTCCACATGACCAAACCCCACAATGCCCATACAGGCTATTCCGGTAGAGGTGGAATATGCCGACGGTGTGGACTTCATAGATGAGGAATAAAAACTCGTTTACGAACTACTCCGAGAGCAGCAAGCAAACTAAAAAATGAGAATCTCTGAATGAATCCAAAATAGTTCTCCCACATATACCTATCGACAAATCACGAAAAGTAAAGAAAATGATGATATACTTCGTTGCAGTAAACCATGTATGAAAAACAACATGCTGGCTCGCTGCTCTACAGAAGTTCTGATATTGCTGATTCATAGATCAAAGATGCCCTTGACAAAAAGAATGTTTGTACAGGGAACCTGCATATCCTTGATGCTGTACAACTCTTAACAGCTGGGCAGCGCCAAAGGCAGCTCTATACAAGCTTGATGCCTGCCACCGCAAACACCGCACCATCACTGGACACCGATGGGCGGACAGCATAATTTCCAACGATGCATTATACAACATGTGTAATACGTCGCCGCTGTCTGAATAGATTGCCCAGCGTATGGTTTAACCACCCACACCTAACCACTCAAGCCCAAAAAGGATAGTGGAATCACCATATCTCATTACTGCATTGTAGCATACTTAGTGTCATCCTTGCTTAAGGTATCTCCGAAATGACGCCAACATTTTTATAGCCAAAATCTATTTGGTAGTGGGTTAACCAATCAGTTCCGCCCGAAAAGGGTGGGGATTTTATCTGTTTTCTATAGCATATCAGCACTGCTAAATAGGCGGCTCAAAGTTTCCGTGAAATGACTGAATTATATTTACTTGCAAAATATTTCTATATGTACATATACACCTGTGCAAAAGTTAAGCAATAGCAAAAACAATAGAACGTAGAAACATGATGGTACAACTAGGCTGCCATACTTTTTGTCCCCGCGTTAGCTGACATAATTCCAAGTACGAAATGCACATGCATGCATGACTTCACGCCGCTTGATGTCCGTGCGTGGCGGGAAACAGCACACGTGTTCAGTTATGTAAAAGTCCAGTTTGAGGTGTAGAACATTACATACAGATTTAGGCGACAAGATTAGGAATTTTGTGTTCATGACCGTGGTTTATTTGTACAGAGAGAATTAGCTCTTGATTGTGAACCGCTATGGCAAGACGAAGGTTAAGTGATCGTGTGAAATGGCAAATCATAGGCATGCATACCACTGGTATGTCATGCAGAGAGATTGGCAGACAGCTGAACATTAACCATACTGTAATCAGTCGTTTGATTGCAAAACATGGGCAAACTAACGAGGTGAAGGACAGGCCTAGATCTGGAAGACCGAACAATACTGCCCGTGATGATCGAGCCCTAGTACGCCTTGTTAGGAGATCTCCATTC
Source organism: Chaetoderma sp. LZ-2023a (assembly GCA_034401795.1). Classification (NCBI taxonomy): domain Eukaryota; kingdom Metazoa; phylum Mollusca; class Caudofoveata; order Chaetodermatida; family Chaetodermatidae; genus Chaetoderma; species Chaetoderma sp. LZ-2023a. The sequence continues at coordinate 53,719,768 of CM067375.1, forward strand.
ACCAACAGCAGAGTGCTCAGCCAGCAATGGGAAACGCGCAATAGAGTGTCAATGTCTACCGTCAAAAGGAGACTGTATGCTGCTGGCATGAAAGCTAGGAGACCTGTCAGACGTCCTCTCCTCACTGCACACCACAAAGAGGAGCGTCTGAGGTGGTGCAACGAAAGAAGACACTGGAACATGAGATCCTGGAGACGGGTACACTGGTCCGATGAAAGTCGGTTCCTGCTTCATGCCACAGATGGTCGAACTCGTGTATGGAGGTCCAGACGCACGGCGTACGACCAACGTAACATCATGGAAGAAGTTCCATTTGGTGGAGGTTCCGTTATGATATGGGGGTGCATCTCATTTGATTGTAAGCTGGATCTGTTGACTGTACCTGGAACACTAAATGGACAAAGATATCCAGATTCCATACTGGATAGAGTTGTGGTCCCTCATTTTGTAAATCATGCACCTGGAACCCACCCTATATTCATGGATGACAACGCCCGACCACATCGTGCTAGAGCTGTGCATGAATACCTCCGCCAGAATGCCATCGAAACCCTACCATGGCTAGCAACCCTATTGAGCATATCTGGGACATTCTGGGAAACATGGTGAGAAGGAGGGATCCTCCTGTGCAGAACCTACAGGAATTAACAGACGCACTCCATCTTGAATGGCAACGAATACCACAATGGCGTATCAGTCGGTTGGTGACCAGCATGAGACGTCGTGTCCAGGCCGTCATCCAGGCACAAGGTGGATATACCCGGTATTAATAATGACAGTCTCAAACTCGTGCACAGATGTTAAACTTCGTTTTCAGACACCATTAATGACAATCTAGCCACGTGTGTCAACTGTAGGGCAATAGTTGTCAGTTGTGTCAACGTAACCATATTCAGGCCTCGTTTTCAAGTTCAAACAAAAACATACAGTGTTTCCCCACCATCATAATCAGCATTCCTCTAGTTGCATTATTACCTCTTGCACTAAGATGGATGGGTACATAAATGTTTATGCTATTGCTTTCTTCATAGCACATGAATATACCCTCGCATGTGCGTAAAAATAGGGTGGTGCTTAACTTTTGCACAGGTGTGTATATATAGATTAGTTAAATAGTGGAGCTCCGGCGCATCTTTCCGTTTCTATCTCCTGGTTAACTCGGCTCAGGGAATGCGGAGGGAGATTTCGGGCGACCGGGGTGTACAAAAACTAGGGCCGGTGGAACGATCACGTTCCAGTGGGGCCGGGCGAGCATCCCCGCCAATGCGAAACGCCACAGTCTCATCATAACTATGGGTATTACCAGTATGGTGTAGCATTTTTTGGTCTTTCTTACCTATCAGTTAGTCATTCTTTAAATGTATCCCTGGTTAACAGGGATGGCGCAGTGAGTCGAATCTGCCTTCTATAGAAGATTGATATTTTAGGGACTAGCCGCTGCTGTTTTACGGTGATTTGTTCAGTATCTCGCCAGAGGTTCCTAATCAAAATATATATATATATGGAAGCTATCCGAGTGAGGGATAAACTCTAGCATGCTCTAACTAGTTTAATATAAGCTAATGCCAATAAATTGGTTTTGCGGGCCTCCGTCACACGAAAATGTCTACCACACCGTAGCGGAGTCGGTTTAATACCACTCTCCCATTCAGAAATAATGCAAAGGTGCTGAATTATATATGTGTTATATGGTTTACATCGAGGTGGTGCACAGATTTCAACAGAAATCGGTAGTCACCTCCCTAACTTTGTCACTGAGTCAGTCGGTGGCGCGTTATTTTGTTGGGTAGCCCGCTCAGACACCCATCTCGGAACATACCCTCAAGCCGACGGCGCGTACTTGTTGCCTGTTTGATGAGTCGTGGAGCCAATGAGCGACTTGACTACGTGTCAGCACAACCACAAATCACAAGACAGACAGGACTGCACAAAAGCGTTAAATAAGCACTGTATCTAATTACGGTAGGGCCGGAGAAGCAGCTAGCAGACTATAGTGACCTTCCTTGAAGGCGTGGAGGACCCACTAAGTACCCCCAGTAAGGACCCACTAGGTCCTCCCAGTAACTGTAGAGTTAGTCTGCGAGCGCGTCTTGCCACTATCTAGTGCCAAGAACGAGCTGTATGAGACTCCGGGGGCCCTATGCGTTAACGTTTAACTTCATTAGGGTTACGTAAATGCCCAAAGGTTCACTGCTAGGTCGTTCCTACTATAATTATATTATTGCGCAGTGAATCCTACTTTGGCGTAAAGCTTATTTTAATAGGTACCATTGAAGGTACTGTGTGAGACGTCACCGTTTCGATTCCAGCCATCAAGAAATGTCTGCGATTTCAATGGTCAGCTTTGACTAAACTGGTGGAGGGAGTTACCAGACAATTTTTGGCCAGTTGGCTGGAGAGGCGTAGAAATGGACACTGCTTGAAGTAGTTAATACGCCATTTAAGACTTGTAGCCAAGTATAGAAAAGCGGCTCGCTTTGTAGCTCATAGGAGGATTAAAGTGCCACACATTCACAGGTGGTTTAAAGTGCCACAACAGGGTGGTAAATTTGCCATACAAAACTGCATGATTTAGTCATGAATTGGCAAGCCGACATGATAAATAAACAATACCAGGTGTTTTAAAGCGAACGCACACCTGTTGGTGACCATCAGTGCGTTGATTAATTAGCAACTACTTGCTGCACATAAATAACAATGACTTGTCACAGCAGATAATTTGACTGGATAAGTACAGATTGTAAATCTGATCTGTCGCGAGTGACAACAACTTTTCAGGGCAAATCACTTGACTGAACAATTGAAGAGTGCAAATCGAATTAGGTCAGGGTTAACAACACGCTTTTACCTCAGGCTAACTACATCGGCCATTAGGAAGGTTATCAGAAGAATCTGCATACTTGGTCAATTGTACTACATCGACGGTTGGTCAATTAAACCTGGCAACTTATATGGTGCTAGGTATAGCAACAACTCCTGAGTACCTTACATGACGCTGCCATCCCGTACATCAATCAGTCCACCTGCAACAAAGCAAATCGGAAGGAGATAGCCTGCCATCAACCAACTTCAGTCTACCTGCCACCAAGCAAATTCGAAGACGATAGCCTGCCGTCGACCACCTTCAGTCAGTCTGCAAGCAAGGAAATAGCCTGCTATCAACCATCTTCAGTCTTCCTGCAACCAAGCAAGTTAAAGGAGATAGCCTGCCAATCAACCAACTTCAGTCGGCCAGCAGCCAAGCAAATTGAAGGCGAGAGCCTGCCATCAACCAACTTCAGTCAGCCTGCAAACAAGCAAATTGGAAGGAGAAAGCTTGCCATCAACCGTCTTCAGTCTACCTGCAACCAGGCAAATTAGGAGATAGCCTACCATCAACCACATTCCGTCAGCCAGCAGCCAAGCAAATTGGAAGCCAATAGCCTGCCATCAACCAAATAGAGTCTACCTGCAACCAAGCAAGTTGAAAGGAGATATTGCCAACCAACCAATTTCAGTCAGCCAGCATCCAAGCAAATTGGAAGGTGCTAGCCTGCCATCAACCAACTTCAGTCAGCCTGCAGCCAAGCAAATTGGAAGGAGATAGCCTGCCATCAAACAACTTCAGTCTACTTGCCAGCAAGCAAATTGGAAAGAGAAAGATTGCCATCAACCAACTGCAGTCTACCTGAAACCAGGCAAATTAGGAGATAGCCTGCTGTCAACCAACTTCCGTCAGCCAGCAGCCAAGTAAATTGGAGGCGAGAGCATCCCATCGACCAACTTCAGCCAGACTAAGCAAATTGGAAGGATATAGCCGGCCAATCAACCAACTTCAGTCCATCTGCAACCAAGTAAATCATCTACCGGCAAGCAATTTCATTCCGCCTACAGCCAAGGAAATTGGAAGGAGATAGTCTTCCAATCAACAAACTTCGGTTAACTTGGTTAAGCCAGACAACCACTAAGGAAACTGCAGTCCAACAGCCAGACAAAGTAAATATGTCCATCACCTAGGTTCAGCCAGACAACACCCACGCACATTATTCAATCAACTTGGTTCAGTCAGACAACCAAGCAAATTTCAGTCACCTTGGTTCATCCAGGAAACCACCAAACAAATTCTTAAGTTAACCTATTTTTCAGCCAGTCACCAACCAAGCAGATTGTTCAGTCAGCTTGCAATCAAGCAAATTGTAGATAAATAGCCCACAGTCGGGTGTAGCGTGGATCACCTGGTCGGGTACGGAGCGTCCCAGTCTATCTGGGTACGGAAAGGGCGGACTGGGTACATTCCAAGCACGCCCCACCCCACCCCTGGGTAGAACGATAAGCGTATATAAAGCCATATAAAAGAGGCTCAAGAATGAGAGTCCGAGAGATCGCCTAGCATGCATGCGTTGTGATGACGTAATAAGAAGTAACGGCCCGTCATTACATTAGAGGTGTATTCTCGAAGAAGCCACGCCTCTATTTTTAGATTGACACTACTAGACACACTAGGCGATTTGTCAGAGGCTGGGTTCGAACCTGGCTCAGGTCGAAAATTGAAAAATGTAAAAATTACATTCCAATATTGACTGCTATATCCTTGTGTCAGTGCGTCGTCAATGACAGGGTTCTCAGAAACTAATGCTTGACAATGATAAAAACTACATACATGCCAGTGCCTAGAGATATGGCAAGTCTGGAATGTACACTATCAGTTACAGCCAATTCGTGTGGTTGTGAGTCGGGTAGTTGAAAGCTGGTCCTGTGAAAGAGGATTTTTGTCCTCTGGATATGGGCCAGTCGGTAGAATACTCGGCTCCTAAACGGTAGCAAATCGGTGCCATAGAATTGGCTGGGTTCGCTCAGGTCGAAAATTGAAAAATAATATTCTAATATCGACTGTGCTATATCCTAGTGCCAATGCGTCGTCAATGACAGGGTTCCTGGAACTAATGCTTGACAATGCTGAACGAGCCACATGCAATGCACGCTTATCACGACCACTCGCCTACTAACAAACATAAGACCGCTAGAAGGTCAACCACCTCATCGAAATACCGCCAACGACCTGAGCAACAGAAGTGGTAAGTGCAATGCATTATGTGAAGGTATTTCCCCAAAATAAGTTAATGAGGGAAAGGTCTATTCTTTTAGGTGGTGGAGGGAGGGGAGGGAGGGCGAGATATATACAGCGGAGACAAATTTTCACGATTTCGTTTCAACCAAATCAATCCATATTCACCAGAGTTATCTCCATTGAAAAACTAAATTAGTCAAAATGTTCCTGTCTGTGCAAGATCTCGCAGAAAGTTTTGAGGCTACAGTGGCGATTAATGGATGAATCCATACTTAGCTATGACCCACCAATCTCTAGCTAAGCTCCGCCCATGCTTTGCACGTGCTGGGATCGATTTTATATACTTTGAGCCCTGAATTCCCAGAATCAAAAAATTTCAATGTAAGCTGTTGATTATTTTGAAACTAATTTGCCAGGGTGCTGTTGCTGCAGTCAAATCAGTTTCAACATATTTAGCAGAATCTTTATTAAATAGTAAAACCTTTCACTTCGTGCAATTGACGGACTATTCAAGGGTCTAGTTCCGGCATTCATTACACAGTTTGATTGTGACGTTAGCCTACATATGACTTAATTGATTATGACGTCATATACTTGAGTGACAGAGCAGATTACTCATTTTTTTTGTTTAATTAGGTGACACGCAGTGTCATGTTATTTTTTAAGAGAAATATGTCAGTAATCCCCCTAGATATCTCTCCTGATAAACATAAAATTCATTGATTTGAATAGTAGACTCATATTCGCCATTGCTGTCTTACACGCAAAGCTAACAATTCCCAAAATTCCCATCTACTGTTCTTCAAATGTCTTTCTGAGTTTCGCTAAAACTCTTGTTCTTTAGGCGTTACTGTATCAAAGAGAGCAGAGATTGTTCAAACGAATTTGATTAAAGGTGCATACTCACAGCAGAATGTTTCAAAATAAAATAGTTAAAATTATATACTATTAGAGGCTTAAAATGTGTACCTAGATGTAATGAAACGAAATAAATAATAACATATGATGATTTCATTACGTATAAATTAATATACGTATAAATTAATGTTTTTTTAAGTTGTCAAATTGAATTAGAGGCACGAGTCCCTAATTCAAATTCACAACTAAACTTACGAAATTTATTTATGTGGAATGAAATCGCCATATCTTAAGATTTATTTCGTTTCGTGAGATTGAGGTACACAATTTAAGCCTCTAAAAGTATATTATTTCCACAATTTAATTCTCAAGCATTTTGGCGTGAATATGGATTTGCTACGTGGCTACCTCGCATTTTGACCTATGTTTAGAACCGCATTCAATTGTCTGACTGCAGCAAGCCACACGGCAATAATTCTAATGGACAATAACTCTGGACCTGGTGAATATTTTGAAGAAAAAAATTTAACGGAGAGGTTGTTGGTGGCTTAGCCACTAACAACTATCGGTCAAATGGTTTGCAAAATATTCAGCTTGTTCAAAGGAAACCCGCGGAAAATGTAGTCTGCAGAGATTTAGCAGGCAGATAGTTAATGCGCTAAGAAAACCACGTGACAGGTGGTTAAAATGATGATGCAGATGAAAACCAAGAAACATTTGCATTTCTTTAGAGCAACAGCTGAAACACTTTGTACGGATGTGTCAGAACCACATTTGTGTGATCGTCCTATTGCACGGTTTTTACATATATATATAAATAGTTATATAATAGTAGTTTCAGAACAGAACGTGGTGGGAGTATCTGATCCGCGATCCGCGGCTACAGGAGTGACGGTGCGTTGTCAAAACGGGTCAACAGAGGCGGTATATATATATATATATATATATATATATATATATATATATATATATATATATATATATATATATATATATATATATATATATATATATATATATATATATATATATATATATATATATATATATAATGTAGGAGGCCGACTGTTGTTAGACTGTTTTAATTGGGTGGGCATCGGGCGGATTGCCGATCGGCGGCTATAGGAGGGAACTGGGCTGTTAGAACGGGGCGACATATATATATATATATATATATATATATATATATATATATATATATATATATATTGGCTGCGATGTGTTTTATAATGTAGGGCCCACCCCAAACCCACGGTGGGCCCCCATCCATTGTTCAGCCCATCAAAATCCCCATATTAGAGAAACGCAACCGTGAATTTGGCGAGATTGTTACAGCAGGGTCTTATTAGCCATACCACTTATGTCGAGAACCTGGCAGTTCTCCTTCCCGAGAAGCCAAACCCAGCCCCACGCAGAAAGCTGCCACCCACTCCAGAGAAGCCAGCCCCAGCCCCACGCAGGAAGCTACCAACCACTGCCGAGAAGCCAATCCCAGCCCCACGCAGGAAGCTACCAACCACTCCCGAGAAGCTCCCCCCCCCCCCCCCCGCACCCAGAGCTAGAAACCCCACCCAAGTTCACAGATGAGGAGATCGCCAGTTTTCTTCCAGGAAATGAGGAACATACCCCCAGGATTTGTGAAGGTCCCGTGTGTAATTCAGAACTATCTGTGGGGATGGGAACTTCCTGGACCTGGGAAAAAAGATCAAACAGCTTTCTTGGATAAAAACCTGGAGAAGATCGAGAGTTGGTGGAAAGAGGGTGAAGTTCTGCCTTGCTAGCAGGATCACCCTCCACAAGGAGAATGACGGGACAGATGTCACCACAGATCCCCTGTTCTGGTCTAAGCAGCATGACATCCTGAAGGCAAGCGATATTAGCGAGGCTGTGAAGGAGGCCCCCGAGGGGTCTGGCTGGGCAGTCGACCAGGTTGATGCATTGTACCTCAACATCGCCAGACATCGAAGTATTTAGGGCACTGGGACACCCTTGACTTCAGCGGTGTAGACTCTCCAACCCCTCTTCACCAGCTTAAGTGTGTTGAGCGGCAGAATGACCTGGCCATTAACGTATTCGGGCATGATAAGGGTGTCTACCCACTGCAGTTGAGTGATGCTGACGCAGACATTCCAAGGACAAATCTGCTGCTTATCGAGAATGGTGGCAAGCACACTCTACCTGGAGTAAGGACCTGAATCGTCTGCTCTATAATCAGAGTCGGTATGAAGGGAGAAAGCACTTCTGCGAGCGGTGTCTCCACTGTTATTCTCACAAAGACCTCATCAAGCACAAACCGGAGTGCTGTGGTATCAGTGACAGACCAATGTGTATATGAATGCCTACAGAGGACAGGAAGATGCTACAGTTCACCAACTACCAAAAGCAACTCAAGAACAGGACATTAATGTCAAAGAGATTACACAACATCCCGATGGTGATGAAAAGGGCTACATCCTAGAGGTTGACCTTGAGTACCCACAAGAGCTGCATTACATGCACAATGCCTACCCACTGGCGTCTGAACGGATGAAGATGAAGGGAGAGTGACACTCAGAGTATCAATGTGCATTGGGCGAGTCAATAGCAGAGAAAACAGCAGAAAAACTGGTGCCTAACCTGAGAGACAAAGAGTGCTATGTCATAGACTACAACAACCTAAAGCTTTACCTCAGCCTGGGTATGAGGTCAAGCTAGTGCGGTCATCCGAGGAGGACAAGCTGCGCCGCCTAATAGCCAAGCCCAACTTCTCCCAGGTGAAAGTGTTCAATAATGATCTAGCTGCTCTCCACATGTACAAGACGAGCCTGCTGCTGAACCGCCCTGTTTATGTGGGAATGTCCATCTTGGACCTCTCGAAGCACCAGATGTATGACTTCTACTACAACGAGCTGAAGCAACTATATGGTGTCAACTGTGAGCTCCTTTACACAGACACAGACAGCTTCCAGTTGGAGATCTAGACTGAGGATGTCTATGCTAACATGGCTGCGAGGAGTGACCTCTATGACACAAGGGATTACCCAGTAACACACCCGCTGCACAGTACTGCCAACAAGAAGGTCCTGGGCAAGATGAAGGATGAGTGTGCTGGGGTGCCAATCCAGGAGTGTGTTGGTCTGCACCCGAAGATGTATTCCATCAAGCGGTTGGATGAGCAGGAAATCAAGAGGACAAAGGGTGGGCGCACGCCTGTGGTTAGACAGATTCGCCATGAGCAGTCCAAGGAATGCCTCTTCGAGTGAAAGGTCTTCCACCATGGTATGAACATGCTGCGAAGTGAGGGTCACCACCTATATGGGGTCTACCAAAACAAGACAAGCCTCAGGCCCTCAGACACAAAGCGATGGATCACTCCCGATGGTATTCACACCCTGGATTATGGTCACAAGGATGTTGAAGAGCTGCTGGGTAATGTATGAACATCATGTGACATCAACTAACAGTCAGTGGAGGATGTCTACTGGACGTAAGCACTCCCAGTGGAGGTAGCTGTGTGTCTGTAGGGATAAGCTGGAGCTCCTCTCGTACAAATGGACACTTAGGACTGCTTCGTACTCTGCGCTGGCATGCCAGGTAGTACAGCGTAGACTGTCCAGCCATATCCACATACCTGTCAATCCTGTGTACATCTATCGACCAGTTGGTGTCAGTCACCCGCCTACGTCCACCCTCCAACTCGCCAGGCTCATACAAATACCGAACCAGGGAATTGGATGGCAGTCTATCCTCCGAGTACAGTCATTCCGATGGTTGGGCCACAGAGGATCGCTGAATGTCATTGACAGGCTTCTGTCCTATCAGCCTAGTAATCTTAGCATTGGATCTCACCACCACAATGGGCATCCCTCTCACCCATACCGTGGAACGACCGCCAGTCTGGATGACGACAGCCATCTCCTGAGCATACTGATGTGGGAACAGCCTCTCTGCCAGTGTCCGGTTCCACCACTCAGTGGTCTTGCATGTTCCTCTGGAACAGACCCAATCATGCGGAAGGAACAGCACATCAGCCTGATGAACTCGGTTTGGGACAGGTTCATCAAAGTGTGTATACCGAATGTGCCGTGGACGAGGTCTGTAGATCTGCCATATCCCCTGCCTGGTAAGCCACTGTCTAACCATCTCCAAGGTGAATCTATAACACTTGCGACGTGCAGACTTGAGCAGCTGGTGGGGCTCACGATAATAACATGTCCTCTCCTGTACAGCCCGGGCAAACTCTAGACAGATGACCGTCATTCATCCGACAGCAGTCCCCATGGCTGAACAGCTCCTCAAATACCTGTGAACACTGCTGTCTAATCTCTGCAGCGCTAGTGCCGTCACTGAAGGGTAGCTTATCGACAAAGGCTTGCCAGTTAAGGGACTTGATCAGGTCATACAGAGAAACATATATATATATATATATATATATATATATATATATATATATATATATATATATATATATATATATATATATATATATATATATATATATATATATATATATATATATATATATATATATATATATATATATATATATATATATATATATATATATATATGTATACACCTGTGCAAAAGTTAAGCACCACCCTATTTTTACGCACATGCGAGGGTATATTCATGTGCTATGAAGAAAGCAATAGCATAAACATTTATGTACCCATCCATCTTAGTGCAAGAGGTAATAATGCAACTAGAGGAATGCTGATTATGATGGTGGGGAAACACTGTATGTTTTTGTTTGAACTTGAAAACGAGGCCTGAATATGGTTACCTTGACACAACTGACAACTATTGCCCTACAGTTGACACACGTGGCTAGATTGTCATTAATGGTGTCTGAAAACGAAGTTTAACATCTGTGCACGAGTTTGAGACTGTCATTATTAATACCGGGTATATCCACCTTGTGCCTGGATGACGGCCTGGACACGACGTCTCATGCTGGTCACCAACCGACTGATATGCCATTGTGGTATTCGTTGCCATTCAAGATGGAGTGCGTCTGTTAATTCCTGTAGGTTCTGCACAGGAGGATCCCTCCTTCTCACCATGTTTCCCAGAATGTCCCAGATATGCTCAATAGGGTTCATGTCAGGGCTCCTTGCTGGCCATGGTAGGGTTTCGATGGCATTCTGGCGGAGGTATTCATGCACAGCTCTAGCACGATGTGGTCGGGCGTTGTCATCCATGAATATAGGGTGGGTTCCAGGTGCATGATTTACAAAATGAGGGACCACAACTCTATCCAGTATGGAATCTTGATATCTTTGTCCATTTAGTGTTCCAGGTACAGTCAACAGATCCAGCTTACAATCAAATGAGATGCACCCCCATATCATAACGGAACCTCCACCAAATGGAACTTCTTCCATGATGTTACGTTGGTCGTACGCCGTGCGTCTGGACCTCCATACACGAGTTCGACCATCTGTGGCATGAAGCAGGAACCGACTTTCATCGGACCAGTGTATCCGTCTCCAGGATCTCATGTTCCAGTGTCTTCTTTCGTTGCACCACCTCAGACGCTCCTCTTTGTGGTGTGCAGTGACGAGAGGACGTCTGACAGGTCTCCTAGCTTTCATGCCAGCAGCATACAGTCTCCTTTTGACGGTAGACATTGACACTCTATTGCGCGTTTCCCATTGCTGGCTGAGCACTCTGCTGTTGGTGAATGGAGATCTCCTAACAAGGCGTACTAGGGCTCGATCATCACAGGCAGTAGTCTTCTTCGGTCTTCCAGATCTAGGCCTGTCCTTCACCTCGTTAGTTTGCCCATGTTTTGCAATCAAACGACTGATTACAGTATGGTTAATGTTCAGCTGTCTGCCAATCTCTCTGCATGACATACCAGTGGTATGCATGCCTATGATTTGCCATTTCACACGATCACTTAACCTTCATCTTGCCATAGCGGTTCACAATCAAGAGCTAATTCTCTCTGTACAAATAAACCACGGTCATGAACACAAAATTCCTAATCTTGTCGCCTAAATCTGTATGTAATGTTCTACACCTCAAACTGGACTTTTACATAACTGAACACGTGTGCTGTTTCCCGCCACGCACGGACATCAAGCGGCGTGAAGTCATGCATGCATGTGCATTTCGTACTTGGAATTATGTCAGCTAACGCGGGGACAAAAAGTATGGCAGCCTAGTTGAACCATCATGTTTCTACGTTCTATTGTTTTTGCTGGTGCTTAACTTTTGCACAGGTGTATATATATAGCACTATAGACATGGCATCTGCAATCTTGAATGCAGGCGTGTTTGCGTTGGCGAACTGGGGTCTCCGCTTCGCTAACCATAAGGTGGCGGAGGTAAAGAGAAAACGTCATAACCAGGCGATGGAGAAGCTGTCTAAGGAGAATTTTGAGTACAGCAAGGCACTCGAGCATATGCACCAAAGGGAGGCACGCCGATGGCAATAAAAGGCTCAAGCCACCCGGAACATCCACGAGGCTGATGCGAGTCTCGATGAGTACTACGAGGTTGTAAAGATCTCCGAGACAACGCTCGACTATGAGGCATCAGGAGGTCAAAAGACGGCCGAGGCCATAGTAGCTGCTGTAGGAGCTGTGGCTGCTGTAGCAGCAGTGGTAGCTGGGGGAGTTATGCTCTATGCAGCTCACGGAGCTACAAGCTGAATACCTCCATTTTGAGAGAAGTGAACCTTGCTATATCCAAAGTACAACACCGTTACTCTCACTGGGCGAGTGCCCCCTCGCTCTCTGTGCAGGTTCCCAATATGAAAGCTGAGCTGATTGCCATGGTTAGGTGGGATGGTCCTTCCTCCGAGGTGGCACTGACCTTCGAGTGCTGATTCGAGATCCCATGGCCACTGGTCAGGCGGAGTAAAGCATACAACTTCGTTTTCTGTCAATAGAGACAGCAATCAGCCAGATCACGTACCTCACTGAGAATGTTGGTGCCAGCCGCCACAAGTTTGAAGTCGTCTAGCTCCCCCACCCCCTGGACCACCCCTCCCTTCTGAACCAAGACTGCTACAGCTACACAATCCGAGGCACCTCGTTGCAATGTCAACTCTAGACGCTGGTTAGCTGTGACCTGGACCTGCTGATGCTCTCAGTCTACCTGTAGGATTCGTTGTCTAGAGCCCAGCCGTTTTAGTTCCTGGTCATTCTCATCATGCCACACATGAAGTCATTGAGAGGTCATCGTTACATCCGGAAGATGTTCAGTGTACACCCGGAGGAACAGCTTGTCCTGCATCAAGGCCGGGTTCACATGTGTGTCCTCGAGGAGGGAGAAGAGTGGAACTGCGACCAGTATTTCTATGTCTGGTTGCAAGTCGAATTCTATGAAGCCTTCATTACATCCGATGGCATAGTACCCTTTCCCCTCACGTAATAGGAAGGTTCACGATCCAGTGGAGCCAGGACCTGGTACTCATCATTCCCATAGGTTGTGTCCAGGGTGTTGTTGCTCTGCATAATCTCCCACCTGCTCACCACCTGTGGGAGCTCTACCTCCTTCACTGCTGTGCTCTTGAGCTTAAACTTAAGCGTCATGCTCCTAATCTCATGGATCTGTTCCGAGAGGGTGAAGTCGATGAACTTCTCCGCTGTGGATAAAAGGTTCACATCATGGTTACTAGGTCGAATGACTGTCAGACAGTCCTTCTGAAGATCAGTGTGGTGCGAGGCCACGGGTTCAACTGCCCCATATGGATGATGTACATACTGCTGTATGTTTAAACGCCTGTATATACAGGTTTTAAACGGCGATGTTTGGTAAAGTTCTTCAGCAGATTGTCTTTGGAGGGCAGAAACTAGCTGGTGACTACACCACCTCCAAGAAGAAACCAGATGCTGGCCACACCCCGCTCCCAAAGAGTGTGCTGATTGACAGGGTCTGACGACTACTTCATGACGTCAACATTATCCACGAGCGAGCCAAGGTCCCACCTCCATCTGATGAGGGTATACTGATTGCCATAGAGGCGACCACACCGGCCCGTAGTATGAAGGAATTATTGACTCGGATGCTCTACCAGAAGTTTGACGGTTCCAAGGGCAGGTCGCTAGATCTCCCCAGGACACCCATTAAGAGTCCTGTAATTCTAGCTCTCCAGAAGGCTATGGTTGATCCCACAGATCTCCTAATGGTAGGGAAGTGGACTGGCGTATTCGATATCCACACTGATGATGAACACCGGATGTTGGATGGGGCTGGGCCCATAGATTACTTCAGAGAGGAGATCAGTACACGTGTGACTGAGGGCCATGAGGCTGGGCATGCCACTGGTCACACCGAAGGTAGAGAGGAGCAGTTGGTCGCCGGCCACAAGGAGGCCATTGAGCACATCTTCAATGAAAGAGGGCGCAAGTGGCTGGCGAGAGACGAGGCAGCATCTAGAATATTCACCGAGAAGAACTACCAGGCCTACCTCATCAAAACTTGCCTCAAGGGAAATACTAAGAAGGCATGGGCAAAGTGGATCTTTCGTGAGAACTTTCAGAAGAATAAAGTCATAGGCATCTGATTCTCAGTGGATAGAGTTTCAGAAACACTTACCCAAACCCTCTGGGGCAGCGGAGTCTATGGACGAAGCAGCAGAAACCATGGACGAAGTTCTACAAGTAGTGGAGACTGCGGACGAAGTTCCTCAAGCCTGAAAAAACATCCCGGCTGACAACAGCGCAGCTGCACATGTCGATCCGACTGATATGTGAGCTTCCTGGTGGAATTCAACTTATAGCTGAAGTTCTGAGCCTTCTCCAGTGAGGGCTTGAAATGTGCGAGCTTCCCTGTCTCCTTGTTGCTGAAGATGAAGAGGTATAGATCTGCGACATTCTGCATGCCTGCGATGAAGTCTTGCTTGGTCCCCTTGAGGGTAAGGCTGTCGTATATTGTCTCAAGCAGGGTACGACCACTCTTCGAGCTAAAGTACAGCAGCCTCGCATTGTGCCGGATATTTGGCGATATCTCATGGGTGTACTTCTGAAAGAGGATGAGGACACTGATCTTGATGTGCCGAATGCATCTGGTGATGTTGCTAAGGTATGTGACTGTCTTCTGGTCCATCACGGGGTCGTCGATAAATAGAACAAGTGGTTCAGTTAGTCGAGCCATGAGCAGCTTCTCCATCGGTGGTTGCAGGTCGTGCATCTTGGTGATGGGACCGTTGTACCACTGATCGTTATTGTCGACCACCTCAGCGGCGGAGTTGGACACCAGGAGGATGTATCGAGCCTGAAGATGTTCAGTGAGCAGGGCCCGCAGCAAGATGTTTTTCCCGTATCCTGATGGGGCAATGATCAGCACCATCTGACCAACATTATTTGGTCTACTACTGTATGGCACTGACATGTTGCACGTGCGCACGGAGGATGGCCATCGCCTGTTTGTCTGTAGCCTCATCTATATCTGGGAGATTAAATGGCAGTACTTCCTGTGCCAGCTCTTTTGCCTGCTGTGTGGGTAGCATTGTACCGCCGGCAGATATAAAGGATGCGATAGAGGCGTCAAGCATGAAATCCCTATAACAGCTGAGAAGGTAACACAGAGGGCATGTGTCAGTACCCGCACTGTCTAGCACCTCGAGCAGCCATGCATATTATGTGATCTTAAACGGTAGGCCAAAGAATCCCGACTTATTCACCTAATACATAGCGAGATTTGAACCAGCAATTTTTAAGTGTAATTCGACATATAAACAAAACAACACGTTAGCTATCTCGGCTATGCATGCATTATTTGTGAATTTGTACCAGTTTCACAGAGCAGAGGGAATATATACCTACAGATTACAATCGGCAATGCCAGCATATATATTTATATATATTTACATATTATAGACTGTTGTCAATAATTTCAAAATGTAGTTTTCAGTGTGTTATCAGTCCGATTGATCTGTTTGTTATTATTGCACAACAATTCATAAAAGATAAATATCATTAAAAGTGGTAAGGTCATTACATGACCTGGGTGACTATGCAAATAAATCGCTTGAGTTCTGGAGATCTTCTCCTGACCTATCATTCGCAATAATAGTAGACGAGTTACTCGCCTGAAAACCCACACCAGGCACCGAGTGGTTAGACGTTATCCACTGACAACAATGGCAATGACAGAACTAAGGCAGTGTTTAGATCATCTGTTAATCATCCACAGTATCAATATGGATGATGCTATTGAATGATGATGTTTTTTATTTTACAGTAAGTTCATCAATGAGGCAGTCATCTGTGAGATTCTTGTGCAGGTGTGTCTCAGTTTTGGGCTTCCTGTCTGTGACTCCATTATGAGCTGGAACGGGTGGTTCGCTAGCACGGAGTGTGGAGGTCATGGTGGGCCCTATGTTGTAATCGGCCGCCGGCCGGACCTCATCTGTGATCTTATGAGTAAACCTGTAGTGTACTACAAAATAGTGGATTTGTAGTGGAACTTTTGTACTTGTCTGGCGCGAATAAAGGTCAAAATGGAAGTCTTGTACTTGACTGGCATGGTCTGAACTCGGCAAATGCCTGAAGGGGGCCCACCGGGGTGGGCTGGGGTGGGGTTGGGAGCCATACATTGTAAAACACATTGCAGCCAATATATATATCGTGGATCCGTGGTTACCACCGATTAAAACAGTCTACATCAGTCTGCTTCCTGTAGCCACCTCTGTGCTGACCTGTTTTGACAACCCACCTTCCCTCCTGTAGCCGTGGATTGTGGATCAGCTACTCCCACCGCGTTCTGTTCTGAAACTGCTATTATATAACTACTATATATAACATGACAACTAAAAAAACTATATTAATTTTTACGGAATAAAAATCATCATATGTTAAGAATTATTTCGTTTCATTACATTGAGCTACACAAATCAAGCATCTAAAAGTATAAAATTTTAACAATTTAACTTTCAAGCATTTTAAGCAAATATTTTAATATTCTTGACCAAATTTAGCAATTAAAGTGTTACGTCATCGAAATGCATTCATAGACATTGCAACAAATTCTCGACATGAGGCTCACCCGATCATATTTCCAGCAAACATACTGACATAGGAACAATAATGTATTGCATACATTTACACGTTGCTTTATTATATATATATATATATATATATATATATATATATATATATATATATATATATATATATATATATATATATATATATATATATATATACACATCAGCATCCAAACTCAGTTTCTGAATTCTAAAAAATATTTCGACCGGATAATCTCATTTGAATTGAGGAATCCAGTTTTATCTAGAAATATCTATTTCAAAACAACAAAACAGGTAAGCTGTTGAAGATTTTGAAAATAATTTGATAGAAACTGTTGCTGTATCTCGCAACAAAACTATTTTCAAAATGTTAAAGAGTATTTAATGGCTGCATTTTTTCATATTTGAGCTTTCATTTCAATAATGTTCTCGAGATCGTGAAATTCTTTTAAAGTCACAGAAGTTTGAAATGTGTAACAAACCTACAGTACAGCTCAGAAATAACTTAAATGTTTCCAGGAAAAATAAAATGTACTCTTGAATATTTTGAACATAATAGAGAAATCCAGTTTTAGCTATGCCCCGCCCATCTCTGGTTAAGCTCCTCCCACTCTTCACCCGTGTTGGGATCGATCGACCCGTGAACTCCTTAAATCTCAAATTCCAGAAAAATATACAGGTACGCTGTTAAATATCTTGAAACTTATTTGACTAAAAATATTCAACAGCATGTTTATTAAATAGTAAAGACATACAATTCCTACAACAACGCTTAGTCCGTCATCAATTAAGCATTCGCGACGCACTTAGAGCTATGTTATTCATGACATAATTACTTATAACGTCATCCTACAGGTCATGTAGTTGATTATGACGTCATATGATTGATGGATAAACTGGAATCCTCCATTATATTGGAAGACATTGATGCAAATCAAAATATTCAACAGAGGATTTCTGACATCTTACACGTTTATTTCTGACCTGTACTGTACAATGAGTATAGATGTTGCTGCCAGATACAGACAGCATACTATTTTTCAAAATAATCACGAATCTTACATTTCCGTGCTCAACCCTTTAACCATTGCAGACCAGAAACGACAATTGCCTTATGATGTAATGAACATGCTACTGAATATTTTGAAACTGATTTGTCTGGGACTGGCTGCTACTGGTTCCAGTCAAATTTCTGTTAAAATACCCAAACCCTTTCCTGTATAGCTGTCTTGAACTTGAAATACTGAGATTTCAATGGTTAATCTGTTGCTGCACTCCGCCAATCTCGAACTAAGCTCCGCCCATCTTTAGCCATGCTCCGCCCATTTCTAGCTAAGCTCTGCCCACGCTTTGCCCGTGGTGAGATCGATTGAACCCTGAACTCCATGAATCTCAATTTCCAATAAGGTAATTAAGCTATTGAACATTTTGAGATTAATCTGACTGGGTGCTAACAACGCCCAGTGAACTTAGTTTCAAAATATTTAACAGAATGGTTATTAAGTAATAAAGACATACATTTCGTACACATGGCAGACTTAAAAGTTCGTGACGGACATAGCTGCGTTATTCATTGCACATTTTGATTGTGACACCAGCCTACATCTGACGTAATAATCTTAATTCACTATGACGTCACATACTTGAGTGACAGAGTGGATTCATCCATTGGCTGTATTCAATCCGTGACCATGGTAGTTGTTGTATGGTCTGTAAGTCATCGGCGTTGGCACATGCACGTCGTGAAGCAGAATTCCCTCCCCTGTTTCAACACCAGGTGGCACCGCTTCTAGTCTGGATGACGACAATTGAGGCATTATTATTGGTGCTTGATACTTGTACCGACGACCATAAATGTTTTCTAATGAGTACGCTTGGTTTTCCAGACCGATATTTTCATTTATATTGTTGTTGGTGTTGTATACGTTTTGTGAACTTGGAACATGGTGTCTATATTCAGTTGTATTTGGCATGCTTGGTACACCTGGTCCATAATGACAACTGGGTTTTGATCGTTCACCCATAGTTTCGTATCCATTCTCCACAACGGCACCCATTCCATACGTACTGGTACTGCTGCGATCATCAGCCATCACAGCATTGCCGCCAGGGTGTACAGATTCCATGCCTGAAAATGCAAAGACAATTTCAATAAGTTAACTATAAGATTTGTTCAAGAAAATTTGAATTTTCTCATAAAATGGCCATTTGCAGACCAAGAGAAGAGTATTTAAAAAACTTTACCACTGGAATGGAATGACTGACTCGGTTACCGAGCCAGTCAGTCCAGGGGGAAAATTTCAAGAAGTTGCCCTGCAAAGGGTTATTTCTCAAGACCACTGCAGAAGCCGTTTTGGCAGGAGTGAGTATTAAAGGTGCGTATTCACAGCAGAATGCTTGAAAAAAAAAATTTGTTTAAATTGTATGCTTTTAGAGGCTTAAGATGTGGGCCTAGATGTAATAAAACGAAATAAATCTTAACATAATGATATGTGCAACTGTAACAGCTGGGCAGCTCCAAAGGCAGCTCTAAACAAACTCGATACCTGCCACCGCAAACACCCTACGCACCATCACTGGACACCGATGGCCAGACAGCATTATTCCCAACGATGCACTATACAAGATGTGTGATACATCGCCGCGGTCTATAAAGGTCGCCCAGCAAAGATGGTCCATGTTTGGCCATACGCTAAGGATACCAGAAGAAACACCGGTACAGAGAGCCTTGGAATTCGCCCTACTCGGAGCCAGCAAATACAAAGCCAGGAGAGGACGTCATTGCATAAATCCGATAAGCGTACTACGAGATGACCTCGAGAAAGCAGGACTCGGTACACTCAAGTCAAGAATGGACCTGAGGAAGCTAAGGATTTGGGCTGAGGACAAGACACAGTGGGCAAAAGCGAAGGAGGACTGATTGCAGCTGTAGGATGTTTCTACTACTACAGTCACAGAATACAGTAATCATCATATGATGATTTCATTACGTATAAATCAATATAATTTCTTAGTTGTGAATTTGAATGAAAGAGAGGCTCGTGAATCTATTTCAATTTCGCAACTTAAACAATTATATTAATTCATATGGAATGAAATCATCATATGTTAAGATTTATTTCGTTTCATTACATATAGGCTCACAGTTTAAGCCTCTAAAAGTGTATAATATAAACCAATTTATTTTCAGCAATTTTACTGTGAATATGCACCTTTAATAGAGGAATCCAGTTTATCACGCAATCATATGACGTCATACTCAACAACATCGCTTGTACGCTGACGTATTAATCAATGGAGGATTCAAGTTTAGCCGTCAAACATATGACGTCATAATAAACTATGGGACATATAGGATGACGTAATAATAAATTACGTCATGAATAACATAGGTAGGTTCGTGACAAACGCTTAGTAGTTGATGATGGACTAATCGTTGTTGTATGAATTGTATGTCTTCTCTATTTAATGAACATGCTGTTGAATATTTGGAAACTAATTTGACTGACAGTCAAATTAGTTTCAAAATTTTCAACAGCTTAACTGTATAGTTGTCTGGAAATTGATAGTTCAGGGATCGATTCCAATATGGTAGAAGTGTGGGTGGAGCTTGGCTAGAGATGGGCGGGGCATAGCGAAAACTTGAATCCGCCATTACGTTATGAATGACACGATTTAGTCCGTCATAAACGTAATAGTCCGTCAAGTTGTACGAATTGTATGTCTTTATTATTTAATAAACACGCCGTTGAAACTACTTTGACGGGACACTTTTGCTGCCATAGTCAGAAATAGCACCTAGTCAAATTATTTTCAAAATAGTCAACATATTGCCTGTATAGTTTTCTGGAAATTGGGATTCAGAGAGTGCAGGGTTCGATTGATCCCAATACTGGAAAAGCATGGGCTCGAAGCTTGGCTATGGATTGGCGGGTCATGACTAAAACTGGATTCCTCTATCGCATATAGCAATTATTAGTTCGAGTGCTTTGACTCTCAACCGGATCCCCTGGCAGATATCTATCCGTCAGTCCAAATATCTGCTGATGGTCAGAGTAGTCTTGGACTCAGCAATGCACCTTTCCAGTTTTAGATGTGCCACGCCTATCTCTAGCTAAGCTCCACGCCCAGCTCTAGTTAAGCTCCACGCCCAACTCTAGCTAAGCTCCACGCCCATCTATATCTAAG
This sequence comes from Chaetoderma sp. LZ-2023a, assembly GCA_034401795.1. Lineage (NCBI taxonomy): Eukaryota > Metazoa > Mollusca > Caudofoveata > Chaetodermatida > Chaetodermatidae > Chaetoderma > Chaetoderma sp. LZ-2023a. The sequence continues at coordinate 53,740,827 of CM067375.1, forward strand.
TGCCACGACAATCTCTAGCTAAGTTCCACGCCCATCTCTAGCTAAGCTCCACGCCCATCTCTAGCTAAGTTCTACGCGCATCTCTAGCTAAGTGCCACGAGAATCTCTAGCTAAGCTCCACGCCCAGCTCTAGCTAAGCTCCACGCCCATATCTAGCTAAGCTCCGCGCCCATCTCTAGCTAAGCTCCATCAACACCACGCTGGTCTTCGGATCGATAAATCCCTAAACTATCAATTTCCAGAAAACTATCCAGAGAACTATATACTATGGGTACCGAAGTTCGTGAATCTAAGCAAACAATGCACTCGTGAAAGAAAACTGTTAGCAAATTTGCGCAAGAATTTAACACAACACTTTAGAATGCAAATACAAACATGTCGCTAGAATGGACCTTTCCAGTTTTAGCTATGTCCCACCCAGCTCTAGCTAAGCTCCACCCACACCTCGCTCATGTTTGGATCGATCGATCCCCGAACGTGCTAACTATCAATTTCCTGAAAACTATACAGGTAAGCTGTTGAATATTTTGAAACTAATTTGACTGGTTGCTGTTGCAGCCGATGGCATGTTTATTAAATAGCAAAGCCATACAATTCATACACCGTGTCTGTCTATTAATCGTTTAAGACGCACTAAATCGAGTCGTTCATGCTGTAATTGATTATGACGCCATCCTACACGTCACGTAGTTGACCATGACGTCATATGATGGATGGATAAACGGGAAAATTCATTATCTGAGAGAATCTGTGTCGTTAGATCCTAATGGTGGCGGCTGTGCCCCACTACAATCGCAGAACCTATTGCCAGATTTTACTAGAGATTATGAAATCCGGACACTGTGTTTCAAAGACCAAAGACAGAATTCGGCTTGCCAGATTGTATTGCAAGTTATACATACCTTCGTCGGTCCTGGGTAGGAGTGTCGCTGTGGAGGTTTTGCTTCGATGTGGATCCAGAATAAATTCGTGAATAAGTCCCGCGGCTGTAGCTCCAGTAACAGGGCCTATCCAGTAGATCTGTCAAAATCACAGAGACATGTTTTACGACAAATCTACCTGGTGATTATTTAGCCAAAATTTTATCACTGTGTACAAGAAATGGGCTCTCAGAACGATCAGATTAATTTTTTTTTCCAAAAATACTCATGCATTTCCCTAACATTGTGCCGAAATTGGAGTACATATACCCATATTGGGAACAAATTAGACTGTTGGCCCATCTAAAAAATCGTAGACTCGACACTGGTGTTCAAAGCTGCTCGAGAGACAACCAGTTTTTGGAACCCCAACAACCACAGGCTACAATAATTTTAAATATTGCCCTAAAAACGTGGCATTCTATCGTTTCTGGGACGATACTAGGCCCCGTACCTGTCAAGTACACCGGCGTTATCAAGGTGCATTCGGAGCAGAATACGACCATAAGACCTCTCCCAAGCGACCACAAACTGGAGAGCATGCAATTTGTGACAAAGGACTGTAGTCCGAGTTCTGTGTGCATGCGTATCCGGAGATGTATCTCGAAAACTGATGATCCGATTTGGCTCAAATTTTAACACAACGAAGGGACTTGCCGTGCTAGAGAGTTTTAAGACTTGGGCCGTGAACATAAGACGGGTGCATGGGACCATAAACAACTTTTGGCGTGATTTGAAAAAAAAAATTCCGGTAAATCTGGGGGGAAAATCCGGAAAATCCGAAACATTTGGAAAATCCGAAAACTTTTACAGTGTGCAAAAAAAGAACCCGGGAGGGCAAGACTAGTGTCTGCAATCTCTAATTTTAAGAGTTCTGCGGTATATATGAACATATTTTAGCGGTATTTATTGTTTTTGACGGTACAAGGGAGACAACTCGCCCTTGTCTCGCATTTTCTCCGGACGATACTTACTTCCCTTTAATCAGAACTACTACTGACTTCGTAACAAACAAAATGTATTTTCTAAGTCTAAGTGCGAGAAAGCTACTATTGACTTGCTTTTGGGGTCAACAGACACCCTTTAAGAAAGGTGGTCTTATAGCCATCTGTCTTAGCCAATCTTAGGTCAACACAGCCCATTAATGGTCAAAACAACTTCTACAGTGGCCCATTTGGAGGCCAAGAGAGCACTCTTTTCTAAATTTACTACTGGAATGATTGACTCGGTGCGGCAATAGCACCCAGTCAAATTAGTTTCAAATATTTACCAGGTTACAGGTACAGTTACTTTGAAATTGGGATTCTGGGAATTCAGGTTTCAGCGAATCATTCGATCCCAACAAGCGCAAAGCATGGGCGGGGGTTAGCTGGAAATGGGCGGGGCATTGCTAGAAATGGATCCCTCTATTGTTAAGGAACTACACTCCTTTGATATCAACAGCTACACAGTACTGGGAATGAGTTGTACTAAGAGACCACGTGACTTGTGTGACCACTCTTTGGTGATCATACTGTGGCGGTTATTAAAAGCCGCAAGCCACCAGACAATAAGTTCAATGGACAATAACTCTGGACTTGCTGAATATTATGAAAACAACTTGACTGAAAGTTGTTGGTGGCTAAGCCACCAACAACTTTCAGTCAAATGGTTTTCAAAATATTCAGCAGTGTCAGAATTATACCCCATGGAAAATGTAAAAAATATATACTTATATTAAGCAATCACCAGTTTGCACGTATTAGCGTATGCTGACTCTATTTTGTTGGAGGAGATGGGATGGGGCGGAGGGAGAGTGAGAAATGGATAGATGGGATAGATGGGTGGTAGATGGATGGAGATAGAATGCAGTCTGCGGAAATTCAGCAAAGGGTTAACAGGTTTGACTGTGTATTTGAATGAACCTTTCCAGTTTTCCATCCATCATGTTCACGTTTTATTCACTCAGGCTTTATATAAAGCATATGACGTTATAATCAACTGCGTGACGTGTAGGATGACGTCATAATCAATGATGTCATAAATGACGTAGATAAGTACGTCACGAACGCATACTTGAAGACGGAACAAGCGTTGTTGTAAAAATTGTATGTCTTTACTATTTAATAAATATTGTTGAATATTTTGAAACTAATTTGACTGGGCGTTGTTGCTTGCCATAGGCGTTAGGGGATCGATTGATCCCAACACGTGAAGCGTGGATAGGGCTTAACTAGGGATGGGCGGGGCATAGCTAAAACTGAAAAGGTCCATTGGTATGTTTTAGTTTAATAGATTATGGAATACTGAGTCAAAATACCGATTTCTCTTACACGCTTAGATTAAAAAGAAATCCTTAATATGAACTCTGGACTGGCGATGTCCACTACTTACCCAATGGTCAGTCCACGTGTTCATTACGAACGCTGGACCTAATGATCTGGCGGGATTCATAGAGGCTCGTGTTAACCAGAACTAAAACAACAGAAAGCGAAAACAAAGTCAATTACTACGAAGAGGCTGGGTACTTCGTCGGCATATCATGCCTCCAAAATAAACATGTGAATTAATTCAAATTTTAATTGTGGTATTAATTAATAATTATTAAGAAATTTCTCTTAGAATAATTCTCATGAATGAGTGCGTGTATGCCTACTGTAAGAGCCAGGCCCCCCAGCCATGCCTTGCCCATCCATCCTCTTTGCGACATTACTAAGTAATTATCTGCGTTCCAACTGCATGGCCACAGGGCTGTCAATCCATTTGCTACGGTCTTGGGATTTACTGCTTAGATATACGTTCCGGTATTGACTTGAGTTCGGCTTCACGCGTTCGTTCCCATGTCATCGGAGCCTGATTAAAGCAAGGGCTAGCGGAGATGCAGTTCCTGGGACCCAAAATAAGGCCCCCAAATTAAAAATCATTATCATGTCATTTTACCCATATTACCCCGTACTCCAAGTAGGCTATCGTATCTTACTCGTTCAGAAATCATATGGCATATATAAGCCGTTGAATATTTTGAAACCAATTTGACTGGAACCTGGTGCTGCCTTAGGCAGCACCAGCTTTCAGTCAAATTCGTCTCAAAATATTCAACAGCATTTTCACACATATAACGAATTTATTAGGCCTATGCTTGGCCGTCCGCCGCCGCCATTCCCTCCTTGAACAATCCGATAAGGCCCCCCCCCCCCCCACAACTCATTAGCAATGGGCCTCAAATGGGCGTAATCCGGCTTTGAATGTCATGGTTGGTTGTTCATTTCGTTGCTTGTCCCGGAATTTCAGTCCAGTACATGCATGTCCGCCAATGTTTGTTTGGGCTCTAGTCATCATCTTATGTCCACGAATGCGTGCGTACTGCATGAGCCATGCCCAATCCCTATCCTGCCCATCCTCTCCATAACTTTACTTAGTCATCTTCGTTCCCTCTGAATCATATATGACGGTCATTGTACACCATTTGTTGCAGTCTTGGGGGCCGACTGCTTTGATTCTGCAACGGCATACAGATAGACTTGAGACGTTCTTGCCGGACACCAGAATCCACGGTGAACAAAGAAAACCCATAGTAATTTTGAATTGGCAGTTTGTGTTCTTGTAGGCCTGCATATGCTGGCTCAGGCTGACAATGTTCGCGGGAATGCCATGTGGTGTCGCCGGATTCTCCAGCAGGACATTCTGTCTACTGCACCAAATGCTGTATTCGGCTGGGTGAAAAGTTAGAGTATATTGGCTCCGGAGAGTATACTTTTCATTTGACCCTGTATTTCCCAGGAAAAAAAAATAGAGCCCGAAACAAGCCAGGTCCAAATCGCATGGCATGTTTCCTGAAGTATGTCACGTGATGCAAAATTTAAAAATGCGGGACTTCACATTCACTATGTCTGAAAATAGCGCTGAAAGGTGGAATTTATTTTCAAGATAGTAAAATTTAGGCGATTTAGTCGGTTTCTGAATCTTCCATTTTGTTAGGTGTTTGGTATTCGACTGGTACGTTTGCGTAGAGCACATTTGGTCAACTTCGCGAGTAAATTTACTCTACGGAAAAGTCCCAGTCGAATAGAGCCAATACCTCTTCACCCTCCTCGTTGCCACCATAATATTTACACCCACCGCCCACCCAACACACGCATTACCCATTAATCCATCCTTCTTCAGTGATTTGGTAAGAGATGGTTCAAGTTTATATACACCCAGGTCACCATATTGTGACGTATGGGGATCTTTCATATTACAATTATTTTGTATGTACACAGCTTTAGTAATTTAGTAATAATGCAATCTGTCGAACTTTCTCTGTCCTGATATTATATTGTGATATTCATGGCAGCAACAACGCGCTGAATTGTTCTCAATGTAGTCAACAAGCGTGATATTTTATATATGGTAATTCTGAATGGAATGGATGACTAAATATGTACTGCAAACGATGTGTTCGGCGACGCGACGGTGCATGCATACGAGTTCATGTGTCTGTTGCTTGTGAACGTGTTGTGCGTGTGTGCTTGAACACTCGCGTGTGTGCGTGTGCGTTTGAGCACGCCGGTATGCGTGTGCGTGCATGAATGTGTCGAGAATTCCTTATAACGCACCAATATCGAATTTGCGCCGTTGACCGACGGCGCGGGGACCAATTTTGAATTCGATATTGGCACACCCGTTGGTCGACGGCGCAGGGAACCATAAATGTTATATTTGCGCCGATATGAAAACAATATAAAGCTATAAAGACTTGTGATTCACCAATATTGAATTCAATATGGTTCCTGCGCGGTTGACCAACAGTCTAATTTGATATTGGTCTCTTGTGTTTCTAGCCAACGAGCGCCGCTGATATAGAATTTGATATTGGCCCACGCGCTGTTGGTCAATGTCGCATGTTCGATATTGGCACATTACATCCATACCGCTGATAACTGACATAAGGCGACCGTAGATCCCACGACTGTAGCCTTCATTGGTCGCACCAGCCCATTCCGGATTTGACCAGAAGCAGCGAAATAAACAAAAGCCATGAGAAATGTCAGTAAGCATTCCGTTCCAAAGCCACGTGCCAGGCCCAGGTTAGGGTCCAGGGCGGTTAAGCCCAAGTCTCCGCGGCATGGCGCAGGTGACAGCCTACAAGTATGAGAAAAAGAGTGATTCATTTCTAACTATTTTTACTGATGACGGATTCCAGTTTCTTAGACAATCATATCACTACGCGACGTGTAGGATGACGTCATAATCAATTACGTCACACATGACGTAGCTAAGTTCGTCACAGACGCTTAATTGATGAGGGATTAAGCGGTGTTGCACGAATTATATGTCTTTACTATTTACTAAACATGCTGTTGAATATTTTTAAACTAATTTGAATGGGCGCTGTTGCTTAGCACTCAAATTAGTTTCAAAATATTCAACAGCGTACCTGTATAGTGTTCTGGAAATTGACAGTCAGGGTATTTAGGGATCGATCAATTCCAACACTGGCGAAGTGTGGGTGGAGATAAGCTAGAGATGGGCGGGGCATTGCTAAAACTGGATTCCTTCATTTCTAGCTAAGATCCGTCCGCATTTAAATGAATCTTAACACATCGAACCACGAATACCGAGAATCACACTTTTCAGGTAACTATATATACAGATAAGCTATTGGCTATTTTGAAACTAATTTGACGGGGGAACTATTAACCATTGCTACCCTGATGTCAACATTCTATCGTTTATTGCGTCAATAGTAAAGAAACTAGTGTACATTTTTCAACAATCTTGGTGGATGATGTTGCTGTCTACGACAGCACCATCTTCCACCAAATTTGCTGAAAATTGAATACCAGTTCATCTTTTAATTTAGTTTGAAAATATTAAATTTAGACATCAGAGTGGTAAGGGTTAATGACTATTGGAGCAACTGATCATAGTCAAATTGCTTTCAGAAATATCCACCAGAATTTGTATTAAATTACAAATTCACCAAAAGACATTCAAATGACATAGTTACTGGTGGACATTTGTCTCTTCCACGTCGGACTTACGTTATTTGATTGTAACATCAGCTAACGAGTGACGTATTGTATTTGATTATGACGTCAGATATTTGGGTCCCTCCTTAATGAAGGAATCCAGTTTTAGCTATGCCCCGACAATCCCTAGTTAAACTTCACCCTCGCTTCCTCCGTGTTTGGACAGAACGAATCCTGAACTTCCTGAATCAATACGGGTAAGCTGTTCCTTAAACATCCCTGTTGATTTGCAACTTGATCTTTTTGATAAAATAGTTATGCCAGTCATGCTCTATGGTTGTGAAGTATGGGGATACGAAAACGTAAAGGAATTAGAAAAGGTGAAGTTAAAATTGTGTAAATATATTTTGAATGTGTAGGAATGACAACAACAACTAGCATGATATATGGGGTACATTTCACTTTATACTTACTATAAAAATGCGAATGTTAAAATTCTGGCCAAGCCTGTCACTGGACAATGGTAAGAAATATTCGTCGATCTTATTTATCAGTTATTTAGTACTCGAAACAATAACCAGTTTACAAAATTAAACATGAATTTCAAATGGTTTTCGTTTATAAAAGGGATACTTGAATCTTGTGGATTTACCCACGCCTGGACGGATTTTCCAATAGACAAAACTGGAAGTAATGCGCTGTATACTCTTATAAAACAGACACTCCAAGACCAATTTGTGTTGTCGTGGAATGGCTTATTAAGAGATTCCGCTAAATGTGAAACGTATCTGAAGTTCAAAACCAGTTTCAAACTTGAAAAATACCTAATTACATTTCCTGTAAATCTACGAATCAGTTTTTTGTAAATTCAGAATGAGCAGCCATAACTTGCCAATAGAAAAGGGCAGATTTTTGGGCGTTAGCAGGAGGGAAAGGGGTTGCACATTATGTCGCACTGGGAAGGTAGGGGATGAATACCACTTCCTTATAGAATGTCCAGCTCTTAAGCAACTCCGAGATAAGTACATTCCAGAATATTTTCGAAAACGCGCAAGTGAATACATATTTACATGCCTAATGAGTACAGAATATGCCAGACTCGAACTAAATGTTGCAAATTTATACAAGAAGGCCTAAAACTATACAAATAATCTAACACGCCTAAATGGAGGGGTGGGGATTAGGTGTGGCGTGGGATAGTGCTTTTATTCCATTTCATTTCATTTCATTTCATTTCATTTCATTTCATTTCATCTTATCTCAATTGTATTCATTCCATTTCACCCCACTGCATGCCATCTCATTTCTACAACAGTTCCCGGCAGCGTTGCCGAAGTCTTGAATGCTAACAGCCACTGAATATGGTGACCGGACCCATAGCTAAGCCCCCTCGCTCCCTCTATTTCACCTTTCGTATTGGGGCAAGGAGGCGAGCGTATGGAAAATGTATATTGAATTAGTCTAATAATAATAATAACAATAATAATAATAATAATAATAATAATAATAATAATAATAATAATAATAATAATAATAATAATAATAATAATAATAATAATAATAATAATAATAATATGATGTAACTACACTACTGTACCTCACATGTAACTCTGTAGAGTTGGCGAATAAAGTCATTCATTGTTGAATATGGCTACTATGTCCGCAACAGCGTCCAGTCAAATTAGTTTCAAAATATTAAACAGCATGTATATTAAATAGTAAAGACATACAATTCGTACAACAACGCTTAATCCGTCATCAATTACGCGTTCGTAATTTGATTATGACGTCATCATACGCGTCACGTAGTTGATTATGATTGATGGAGAAACTAGAATCATTCATTGCATTATTACTCCGTGAAGTCATATAATCCAATTCCACTATTTGCTTGATTTAGTTAACGTTATTTAGTTCAATGTTGGGGTGGTCGGGTGCTCGTGAGGGGAGACGGGTTTGTGTACTGGCCAATAGTCTGGACTACTAACTTAAAGCTCTCGTCTCCCATTAAATACAAAAATATTTGCACAAGATATGAGATGCCTCCGGATTTCTAGAGGGGGGGGGGGGCGGCGCGGGGAGTGGGGGGGGGCGCTCCTACCGGGATCTTTCTACCCGTTTTCAGGCGCTTCCGTCTTCGGTGCTTGACCTACATGTGCATAGCGCCATTTGAGAAGCCAAGATAAATTATATGGCGTCCCTTTCATAGAGAAGCCGGCCAAAATCCGATTTTGTTGTAGTCTTGATAATGTCCGTTTTGCAGGCCAAGAGAAGACTATTTTTGAAACCGAGCCAGCATTCCAGTGGTAAATTTTCAAACACGATCTTCTCCTGACCGACAAATGGACATTCAATAAGAACATATTTTGGTTTTCATGACCAAATTTAGGCATGAAAGCGTTAAGCTGACCTATCTTTACGAAATGGTGATAGATGGAATAGAGCTGTTCCGGAGTAATTCTGGCTAGGATCTCAAGGGGGTCATTCTGTGCGTTAGCGTTGCCGTTATAATATTCATTCATGGCAACAGCAAATCTCTGATTGGCAAACGTATCTATCTTAAGGGTCTGACTGCTGAGTTCTTGCAGACGACATATTCTAAGGGTTATATCTCTGGACCTGCTAAATATTTTGAGAACAATTTGACTGAAAGTTGTTGGTGGCCAGGCCACCAATAACTTTCAGTCAAATTGTTTTCAAAATATTTAGGTCAAAAACTTTTGCTCATTTAAATTATTGTCTGCGCGTGCGTGCGTGCGTGCGTATGTGTGCGCGCGCGTGCGGGTGTGTGTGGGTGTGTGTGCGTGCGTGCGTGCGTGCGTGCGTACGCGTGCGTTCATGCGCATGCCAACCATGTATGAAGGCTCAGATGTACCTTTGAGGTTGCACAGCGATTTGTGGATGCTAGAAGAAACTATTACTTAATATATCAGACCGATGGAAAAAGATGGCAGAAGTACGTCTGACACGTCTACATCCAGTTTATTCCCCTCGGACGGACAATCTAATAATTGCCCTTATCAAGAAAGGAGTCTGTGGTTCCCACGAGGATTTGGAATGGATAGTTGGCATGCGTTTTAGAAAGGCGAGTAAAAACTGTTGAGCTCAGTTCCGATTCTGGGAAGAGCTCAGCTGGCTTACTGTCTTCTAAATGTTCTTCCTAAAACGATCCGGGAGCAGATTCGGATTGCTGAAGACTGGAACTTCGCCGGATCCAATGATATTCCAGTGATGTCGTTCTCATTCTCTCGCATGTAGCCTAACCTAGCCCGTGATATATATATGCATGCAGATTTACGTCGCTTGCACAAAGGCGATAGTAAGGCCTTCTGGAAATTGTTCAATAAACAATTAAATAAAGAAGAAAATACCACGAAAATTGAACTGGAAACCTTATTTCAACACTTTACAAATGTAAATACAGTGGAACCTGATACAGATCAAAGTGATATTCCAGTCAACAATATAACTGAGTGCGCTGAACTGGACGTACCAATTACAAGTGAAGAAATAAAGGAACGAATAACTAAACTCGCAAATGGGAAGGCAGCAGGGATGACAATATTTATAATGAATATATTAAAAGCACCGTTGATCTCATGCTCCCTATATACGAAATGCTATTTAATCAAATTTTTGACACATGGGTTGTACCGACTGACTGGCTTCTTGGAAAAATAATGCCTATCTATAAAAATAAAGGAGATCCACTAGACCCAACGAATTACCGTCCAATAACATTCTTAAGCTGTTTGGATAAATTATTTACATCTATTCTTAACCAAACGACTAAAGAAATATGCAGAAAAGCACGAAATCATTTCTGAATCCCAAACTGGATTTAGGAAAAATAGGTCTACCTTAGACAATATCCTCTCCTCTACCTCATTAAAGAAATACTATTTGCACAAAAGAAAAAGCTATATTGCTGCTATGTTGACTTTAAGCAAGCGTTTGATAAGGTTTGGCGCGTTGGTCTATGGACTAAGCTTCTTAAGAGCGGCATCTCCGGAAAATGTTTTAAAATTATATACAATATGTATAAAGATATAAAATCATTTGTCTATCATAATCGTACAAACTCAAATTTTATTATCAGTAACATTGGTGTACGGCAAGGGGAGAATCTTTCACCTTTTCTATTATCAATATTTTTAAATGATTTAGAAGAATGTCTGAAAGAAAATGGAAATTGTTGGCATAACATGTTTAAATAAACTGGCAGACGAAAGTTTTAATCTATATCTTTATCTTATTACTTTACGGAAGCCTTGCAACAAGCACTCAACGCATTTCATGACTATTGTCTTAAATGGAAGCTTGGGGGTTTCTCTAGCTGTAAAACACGAAACTGCAAACAAGGAACGCGGGCAATGTTTTCAGTATTAGCAAAAATCAAACAACATGATATACCAATAGATTTACAGATAATATTATTTGATACCATGATTGCACCAATACTACTTTATGGCTCAGAAATCTGGGGGTTTGAGAATACAACTCAGATAGAAACATGCCATATTAAATTCTTTAAAAGTGTACTCGGCTTGAAGAAAAGTACCCCAAATGTTATGGTTTATGGGGAATTGGGAAAAATGCCCTTAGATGTACAAATAAAATGTAACATGATTAGGTTTTTTGGAGGGATAGTAAATGCAGGATACGGGGGAACTCTCGTCAATTCTTTATTATTTATGTCTAGACGTCATTACCCAACGGCAGATACAAGTTAATTGGATTAACACAATCAAAACTATCCTAGAGGCAACTGGTCAGCGACATGCATTCAACTCTGAAAACATGAA